>JAODJX010000053.1:5348230-5364271 GCA_026776945.1 Isichthys henryi | reverse complement strand
CCCAACACCCCCGAGTCTGGTCACATTATAGCAGTGGTATGCAGTGATTACTTAAAGCCTACGCCGTACCCAGTCTGGCCAAAGTGTGCCTCTCGGCGAAGACTCCGCTTTGATACCTGACGTCTTGGACTAAAGGCTTGATCAATGGCTTTTTGCAGAACCCTGTAAATGAGAG
Source organism: Isichthys henryi (assembly GCA_026776945.1). Classification (NCBI taxonomy): domain Eukaryota; kingdom Metazoa; phylum Chordata; class Actinopteri; order Osteoglossiformes; family Mormyridae; genus Isichthys; species Isichthys henryi. The sequence continues at coordinate 5,364,096 of JAODJX010000053.1, read as the reverse complement.
AATTTCAAATGGATGTGCTTCAGCGAGGTGTGACATTTCATGCCAGATAGGATAGGGCCGCCCAGTCCTAATGCCATGGACCGGGGCTTGTTGATCCCTTGCTGAATATGAATCTTTAGTGCGAGTTGGAGCAAGTTCTCTCACAGGCCTCACTGTGCGTCACACAGGGAATCATCCCCGTTGATGGCAGATATTATTCTAGCCCCATCGTCTACTCTGTGAGGCCGCTAAACATAAAGGTGACAGCGATTACTCCATGAGCTAACAGAATCGTGGGATTTACCCTCAGAGGTTTATGACTCTTTTGAAGTCCGTATGCATTACAATGCAAGTCTGGACCTGGCGGCTACCTTCTGAAATTGTCTCCTAATAGGACTCACACGCATCACCTAAAATCCACATACCATTTTTATGTTGTTTTCATCTACTATAATAGTTCACATTAAATTTAATCTATATTCGAACATAAAAGTAGCCCTGTGTAAGTAAATGAACAATTCTAATCAGTCAGTTGGCTAGATTCTTGCCTGTGGATGTGTTTACCGGAGATGAGAAAACCACATCAAAAAGGGAGCAGTGAAGAGCTGCTGGAAGCTGACCTCATAACAAACAGTAGTTTTACTGACAGATTTCTCTGTCTGTTGTTTTGTGTCTTTTACCAGCTTCTTGTCTGAGCTCCTGCGGTAAGAGAGTTTAGAAAGCTTTGCCCTGGGCTTCTGCTTTTGCCAAATTGCGTGCTGTGTCGTCATGGCGGCCCGAGTCCTTCCATAATCTCCTGCGAACGGAGGACAATGACAGGGTTCTGTTCGCACATGCCCTCTGTTAGGTCAACGCGGAGATCCACACAATGAGGTTACTAAAGAAGAGGTACCTCAGCTTCCAGGATGAGTGGCAAGTCATGCGGTGTTCATGTCAGTGTTCCTTTTCCTTCATTGTGAACACGCTCTCCGGATCGCATTGGTTCCAGACCTCTTCAGCTGCTAGGGGAGCCTCTGGGATAGAGGTTACAGGAGGCTAGATGAGATCATCTCAAGTTTCTGTTGATCTTCTCTCATGTATATCATCCATCATCTTCCCGGGGATTAGCAAGGGAACCCGTCGTGGATGCATTGGTCCTCTGGCTGTGACCAGTGGAGAGGAGGAATGAGGAACCAAAAGTCCCTCCCTCTTGGTTGGTGTTGATTCGAGCGAGAAACATCTTCTGCAGTCGACGTCTAAAGGTGGAATCTAGCGGCCATCTACCAGTACATGTGGCAACTCGTCATGTGCCTTCAGAGCACCGTGTACCCAATGGTAACACTGCAAATGAGGTATAGCATCCAGTAGATGTGGTGTACGCCTACCTATCTTTATGATTTATTTTATATAAGTCATTTGTGTATGTAAGACTGCTAGGAGTGATGGAGATCTTATGCATGAGGCAGTTACAAATTTGAAATATTACCAAATCAAAAAAGACATTTTTTCTTGCTGAACTGGCAACACCGTTAGATACCTGCGACGCATCTGGCCTGACAAGTGCCCAAATCTTTTAATTAACTGCAACTGACTGGCATACTATGCTAATGATACAAGTTTGGGGCCTAATCAAGTTTTTATAGATACTAGTATTGACTGGGTTACGTTATAACGATCATGTTATACTTCGCAGTCTGAATTTTGTAATTCACCTTGTTCCATAAGACACCTTGTTTGTCAGATAAACAGAAGGACCCAAGGAGTACAGCGATCTCATCAAGCAGGTTAAACTGCTGCTCCGATTTACCCCCCAGTCAAAGAGGGAATGATACAGCCCAGCCAAGGAGAAGAGCTTGCCTGTGAAGTTATCTCGCCCTTTTCAGTCCCTCGGTTCCCTTTTCTGGCCTGTTTGGTTCTTCAGAGGTTTTACCCTGAAAAGACTGCAGTTAGAAGGACTCCAGGTACTTTTTGCAGTCTGCTCTCAACAGTACAGCTTTTAAATGAACATGCTGTGTGGAAATGATTACTCATACGAGTCCAGCAGAAGTGCTTAAGCTATCTAGGAGTGTGGCTGTATTAGCGTATGCCTGGGTATTTATGAATAGTTAGTGTTCTATTCACACAAATAATGTTCCGTGACACTGTGTGTACCCAGTCAGATTTAAAAATTTCTGTTTATTACAATTGAATTGATACGGAAGAGCAGTAAAATATGTCTGCATTATGCAAATTTGGGGGTAGAACGGCTTTTCTAACTAGCAGTAACAATGCTTAAATTGTCTTGAACAATGTTTATATTTTTTCCCAGTTTGCAATTGCGGAGACAGGGAGAAATGGTGAGCATCTGAGTGCATCAGCCCAACGATCTGCTTCCCCTCTGCCTCTGCCTCTCTCTCCCGGCTGCCTGGACCCCAGCCAAACCTTTGGTAGCGGGTGCTTTAGGCTACTAGAACAGGAAATACTTGAGGTCTGCTGCGAACTGTAATGGAAAATAGCTTCTAATGATAAAACACTGAAGTTGGCCCATGGAGACATTGTTAAAATGCGTCTGCTGAATTATGGCCATTATTAAATTAAAACATTGTTGGCTGAATTTTATATACTGTTTAGTACTGTACTAAAAACAGGGCTCCGATTTTGACAACCAACCAAATAAGGTTAACGGATACCAAAGCGATAATCATGGAATCTTTTACACATGATCAATGTGTTTGCAGCTGGTCCTCGTGGGGAAAATCTATTTGTTTTCTCACAGCCTTTCTTGTATTAGTATTTGGAAAATGTCCTGAAAGGAGCCTGAGGTACTATAACAGATGTAGCACAATTATGCCATAAGAAGGTTCCAGAACATAAACCTCCTTCTACATTTTCTCCTTCTAAATTTCCTTGAGTTTATGAATGATCTGCGCCGTGATTCAGGTGCTGGTTTGTAAAAGTATCTGGACACCAAAGGTATTTGATCCCTGCTATATATTTGGAGATTCACTGCTTTGTTCTCAGACTTCCTTTGGTACGAAGTATCGTCAGAACTGGATAAGAGTTTGGGTTCAGTGGCTGTACACTGGTTTGTTTCCCATGCTCTGGGAGCAGTAAATCTGTGTGAAAATGCTTCATTGCCCTTGGGAGAGATAGTGGAAATATTTTCACAGGGAATAATTTCCTGTTAAATGTGGGGCAAGGAGGACTAAAGTCATTCTCTCCATGCCTTGGGCCACTCAGTTGGCCTTCAGAAATATCTTTGAAATAATACAGTGTAAATAATACTAATATTTGCTGTGCTTTAGTGCCAACAGTTTGGGGCTGAAAGCCCTCGGCGGGTCGTTTGTGAGCTGATGTGTGGATAAAGGCTTGTGCGGCATAAACTGTTGGTGCACCTTTTCATCATAATTCACTCTCTGCCTTCTGTTGTCATCTCTCTGGCTTGAAAAATATGGAGCGTATTATTAGTGTAGGGGGGCTTGTAATCCCACCTGAAGGCAACTGACATATTTAGTGGGGGACAGGGAGGAGACGTCCTCCCCCAGTGATGAGATGTGGTGTCAAACTGCAGTCCTGGGGGGTCGGAGCCCTGCACATTTTTGGGTTCCCCCTCATTTAACACACCTGATCCAACTCCTCATGCTAATTCCCACACAGTTCTTGAGCTGAATCATTTATGGTGCAACAGGGAAAGAACTAAGTTACACAGGGCTCCGGCCCCCCAGGACTGGAGTTTGACACCCCTGCTCTATATGACCTTCTATTGGTCTCTAGGAGAAGATCTCCTAGTAACTATTTTATGTGTTGTGTTAGCACAAGTGATTCTTTCTGGAATGTTCGGATGTTTGTGAGAGAGACAGGGTACAGGACAGTGACAGGGGCATCATCGTAAACCCTGAGCTGAGGTCATTTTTTCACGATCGTGTTGGAACTTTGCGAATTGTGCATAATTTTAATAATTCCCGCAAATTCAATATATATAATGTTGGACTTAACGCACTTAAACTACTGTATTAGGGAAGATGAATAACAATAAAATGGAAAGATAAATTTCACTTTATATATTGTGACTGTACCAGCAATAGTTTATGGAAAAAAAGTGAACTGTATATAGCACAGCTACGTAATCACCTTATAAGGCGACGTGATGTCACACCCCTGATACTGATATACCCCCCCCCAACGTTAATATGTAACCTACCCCCCCCGGTGGCACCATACTGTACACTTCTTCTAGGATGGCATGAGATAAATGGCTGCTATGTCTTAAGACAGACTTTAGAATTTGAAAAACACTGTCTTCTTTTATATCAGTCACATTGTATGACATAGATATTACTTAAAGATTAAATTACTACCTAATTTGCATGAAATAACATATAGAATTTCTTACATTTATAAATTCGCAAAGGTTTTAAGGAATCTCACTAATTTAATTAATCTTGCTTGGGATGAGTTCATGTGAAACTATTACACTCTTTTTATCTAAAACAGCATTAAATAGGGCAACAAGCAATAGGATAAGCAATTTTGTCATATTTCACTCTTTTGTGATAAACTTAACTCCCATGACATGAAGAAAATATATTCAGATTCCACACCATAAGTTGAGGGATCTGTGGTATATAGAGATTAGGAGAGTTTCCATGAAATACACTGCATTCACAGACACCAAACATATATTCAAGGTAATTTAAGACGTTCAAACCCAAACGGAATAAGTGTTTGCGGGACGGTTAGTTTTCAGTGATTTCAGGGTGACATATTTTTGGGTAGGGAGCGGATTGCAGTAGGTATTTTTTATGGCCTCCAGTGGTTTGGTGCATTAGTGGTGCCTGGAAACCACACTGAGATGCTTTTTCACTGTTTGTGAGCAGTGCAGATAAAGCATCGTCTGTAACTATGTGTGTAAAACTGCCCTCCTTCCTGTACTAGCTGACCCACGTCACGCCGAGCTGATCTTCCCATTCCACAAAATGCTAAACCGTAGTCAGTAAAAGTGTTTAATATGGACAGGTATCGATTTGGAGTCTGTCCATGCGGGTTTTACTCCTCTTCGCTCCCACATTTAGAAACACGGTGTCCAGGTTTAAAGCTCCTGTTCTGGCAAACATGTAAGACTCTGTGTGCATGTGTGTGCTTAGCAATAAGCCAGTGAGTGCAAAATGAAGGTGAAGGGGATTTCATAGGCTTTTCATCGGGCTGGTATGTGCCTCAGTGGGCTAAGCCACTATGTTTATGGTTGGAAGGTTGCCGGTTTCAGCCTGGCTTCAGCAAAATATCCAAATGTCTTTGGGCCCTTGGGCAAGGCTCCCATCTCTCCGGGCAGGTGCCAGGTGGCTGCCGAGACTCTGTGGGTCTCATGCGCAGCAAGATGGGGTGAAAACACAGCTTCCCCACAGGGATTAATAAAGGATCATTATACTAGTATTGTAGACTCACATACCTGGATAGGTTCAGGTAAAATTACTTTCTCACGTATCGTCCGTTCTGTGACATCTAAAATGGAATTAGGCCAATATCACCAATTAACATTGGTCCTAGAGAAGAATTCGTAATTGTTTTTTCTTTAATCCTAAGGGAAAACCCCACTTGTCACGCACATGGGCTTTCCTAATGCATTATCCTTTTCAACTCCCCCAGGATTCCGCAAAATCAGCTTGGATGACCTCCGGAAGGCGTACATCGTAAAGGACGTACAGCAGTACATCCTGCACCGTCTGGACCTGGAGGAGGCTCTCAGGCAGCATCTCACCAAGGAGACGGCAGAGATGCTGAACCAACTGCACATCAAGAGCAGTGGCTGCTTCCTGTACCTGGAGCGAGTGCTGGATGGGGTGGTGGAGAACTTCATCATGTTGCGAGAGATTCGCGACATCCCCGGCACCCTGAACGGCCTCTACCTATGGCTCTGTCAGAGGCTGTTTGTAAGAAAGCAGTTTGCCAAAGTGCAGCCTATCCTCAATGTAATGTTGGCTTCTTGTAGGCCCCTCACAGTCAAGGAGCTGTACTGTGCCGTCTGGACAAAAAACATGACTCTGACTATGGAGGAGTTCCAAAAGAAAATGGACATCCTTTCCAGAGTACTTGTCAATGGTCTAGGTAACACTAAAATCCTCTTTCATTACAGTTTTGCAGAATGGTTGCTCGATGTGAAGCACTGCACACAGAAGTACTTGTGCAATGTTGCCGAAGGACACAGGATGATGGCAATGAGCTACACCTGCAGGGCTAAAGAGCTCAAGCCACTGGAAGTTCAGGAGTTTGCACTGCACCTGATAAACTCCAACCTGCAGATAGAGCCCTTCAATCTCGCACTCTGGATGGTTTGGAATGGAACACCAGCTAAGGACTCCTTGACAACCTCAATCCCAAAGGAACAGGAGGTGCTGCAGCTTCTCGTAAAGGCCGGTGCCCATGTCTGTAGTGAGGATGACCAGGCATCTTGTGTAGTGCAGCAGGCATTGGAAAGGGAAGATGCAATTCGAACTTTGCTTGATAATGGTGCCTCTGTCAACCAGAGTGACTCCTGTGGCAGAACATTGCTGGCTAATGCTGCCTACAGTGGAAATCAGGATGTGGTGAACTTGCTTATCGCCAGAGGTGCCAACCTAGAGCTAAAGGACAACCACGGGCAGACTGCATTGACTCTATCTGCCAGGCAAGGGCATACTAAGGTAGTAAACTGCTTGATTGGCCATGGGGTGAATATTAATCACACAGACCATGACGGGTGGACAGCATTGCGGTCAGCTGCCTGGGGAGGTCACCCTGAGGTGGTGTCTGCACTTTTGTACGCTGGTGCCAAAGTAGACTGTGCTGACGCAGACGGTAGGACTGCCTTAAGGGCCGCAGCCTGGGGAGGCCACGGGGACATTGTGCTCAACCTGCTTCAGCATGGAGCAGAAGTCAACAAAGCTGACAATGAAGGCAGGACGGCGCTCATTGCCGCAGCGTACATGGGCCATCGAGAGATCGTAGAGCATCTTCTCAGTCATGGAGCGCAGGTGAACCATGAGGATGTGGATGGCAGGACTGCTCTTTCTGTTGCTGCTCTCTGCATCCCTGCTAGCAAAGGGCACACCTCTGTAGTCAGTCTACTCATCGACCGAGGAGCAGAAGTCGACCATTGTGACAAAGATGGCATGACACCCCTGCTGGTGGCCGCTTATGAAGGACATGTAGATGTAGTTGATCTGCTCCTGGAGGGTGGTGCAGATGTTGATCACTCAGACCACAGTGGTAGAACGCCCCTTCTTGCAGCTGCTTCCATGGGTCATGCATCGGTAGTTAACACATTGTTGTTCTGGGGTGCAGCAGTAGATACCATTGACAGTGAAGGTCGGACCGTCCTGAGCATAGCCTCGGCTCAAGGAAATGTGGAAGTTGTCCGAACTCTGCTGGACAGAGGGCTGGATGAGAATCACAGGGATGATTCTGGCTGGACCCCACTGCACATGGCCTCGTTTGAGGGACATCGGGTTGTGTGTACTGCTCTTATTGAACAAGGGGCTAGGCTTACAGAAATCGATAATGACGGTCGCATTCCACTAATATTAGCAGCCCAAGAGGGCCATTATGACTGTGTGAAACTGCTGCTGGAAGAGAAGTCTAATGTTGATCAAAGAGGCTATGATGGAAGGAATTCACTTCGAGTAGCAGCTCTTGAAGGCCACAGGGACATTGTAGAACTTCTTCTTAATCACGATGCCAACATAAACTCTAAAGATGCAGATGGTCGACCCACACTTTACATCTTAGCGCTTGAGAACAAGCTTGGTATGGCGGAATACTTCCTGGAAAATGGAGCAAACGTGGAGGTAAGAGACCCAGAGGGACGAGCAGCCTTGCACGTTTCTTGCTGGCAGGGACATATCGAAATGGTGCGGCTTCTGATCAGCTGCCACGCAGATGTCAACTCGTGTGACAACGAGAACCGTTCAGCCCTTCAGTCTGCTGCTTGGCAGGGCCACCTTAAGGTAGTTCAGCTGCTGATTGCCAGTGGGACATTTGTGGACCACACATGCAACCAGGGCGCTACTGCACTCTGCATCGCTGCTCAGGAGGGGCATATTAGTGTGGTTCAGATGTTGCTGGAGCATGGAGCAGACCCTAACCATGCCGATCAGTTTGGCCGGACGCCCGTCCGTGTGGCTGCCAAGGGGGGCCATGTACTGATTATCAAACTTTTGGAAAAATATGGTGCAACAAGCCTTAATGGATGTAGTCCCTCACCCATACACAACGTGGACCAAAAGGTCCCAATTACAGGAAGAACATTGTCCCTCACCATGAAGTCCAACAGTTCTGGAAGCACAGGGCCTGGAGACCTGCACACTTCAGGCTGTGGCCTGCACAGTGGAGCCATACATGCATTCAGCTCCCCATCAGAGTCCCCAGACTCTACTGTGGACCGGCACAAGTCCTCTCTATCTAATAACTCGCTCAAAAGTTCCAAGAACTCCTCACTAAGGACAACGTCCTCCACAGCAACAGCCCAGACTGTGCCAATCGACAGCTTCCACGGGTTAAGTTTCACCGAGCAGATCCAGCAGCATTCTTTGCCTCGTAGCCGGAGCAAACAGTCTGTAGTTTCCCCTTCATCCACCACCAAACCCACAGGACATAAACCCGGTTCCCCATCTAGGGAGGTTGAGTGGAGTCAAATTAAGCCCAGCCAGAAGTCATATAAGGGAAGCAAGGTTGGAAATAACATGTCCAATGGCAAAAGTTCAGGGGAGAAGAAAAAATCCTTGAACGGGGGCTCATCCCCAAGCCCGGTGCTAGAGTATGAAATGACCCAGTTTGATGAAAAGATCTTTCTTGCCAAGCCATCAGCAAGCCTTGGACTGAAAGAACCACAGTGCAAGATACTGATACCCCCCTCCATCCATCAGGATGTAGGTCTCTCCCCACAGCAACTCCTCCTACAGCACCAGAGCCTGACAGACAAAAAGAGAAATGGCATCATGACTAACCCTAAATACCACCTGCAAGGTAATCAGGTGTTTCTCAGCAGAGTGTCTGTCCCTACAGCCATGATAGACAGGAGTCATCAGCATTTGTTAGATGGCTACCCGATAGGTGAGACGGGATTAAGTCTTAAACAAGCGCTGAAATTACAGCTAGAAGGATCCGACCCTGGGTTCAACTACAAGAAGGAGACCCCATTATAGCCGGTAAGTTTTGGAAACAATTTCATTATTCAGCTGGAAATATAATCACTTTGACTATGATGGTTTATACCTGACAAAGTAATTCTTATTTTTGCTTGGTACACTGTGTAATGTTACCTGAGAAACATTTGAAAATCAGCAAGATCTTTATTAGCTAAGTGTCTTGTATAGATGTTTGTTGTACATCAGAATATGTCACAGACTGCTTACAAAAGTACTGTAAGTACTTAACGTCTTTTGAGGAACATTATGTTCCATCATTTTGTTGCTTTGCTTTCCATGGTGAAGCATATTTTTCTTTCTTACAATTACTTGCACAGCATATTAGAATTTAGCTTACTAAAACAGCAAGTAATTTAGTAGACATTCCAGGAAATGACCTTGCTCTGCAAAACAAGCCCCCTCCGCCCGTCTTGTCATCAAGGTGATACATGGAGTCATTTTTTCAGAAATGTTATCATTACTTCTGTTGCCCTGGTGTTCTATTTGTCAATCAAGCACACAGACACACACACACAGACACACACACACTATGTAAGACATTGTGTCCCCATAAGGATAGGTATACCCGCTTGCATACACACAGACGCACACGCGCACGCACACACACATACACACGCACATGCGCACACACACGCGCACACACACAGACACACACACACACGCGCACACACACAGACACACACACACACGAGCCCACACACACACACACACACGCACATGCGCACACACGCGCACACACACAGACATTTGCAGACACACAAACATGCATACACACGCCACACGTGCACACACACACACACACACGCACACACACACGCACAAACACACACACAAACACATTTGCAGACACAAACACATGCATACACACACACCACACACACACACACACAGACATATATATATATACACACACACACACACGCACATCCATCCACTTATATTGCTGTCTTATGAATATAAGGAAAAATTTAATTCAACAGATTTTCATCACATTAAAAAGAGAGAAACGCTTAGTAATGGAGATTTTGTTTCTGTAAATTATATTGCTGAGAGAATCTTTGTCGCCAGTAAGCGACGCATCCAAGATGGGCACAAAAGCACATTATCTGTTGCTATTTCAGATGCCTGGAACCACATCAGCTGTCCAGATCTAATGGAAAATGTGCCAAAAGGACTGAACTGAGTTCCTCATCCGCTGCTCTCAGTGGAAGCTTGGATCACCTGCGATGTGCCTCCTCCAGTCCTATCAGTGTAACCCTGCACGCATCTCTGTTTTATTAAGTGATATCTAATGTGCTGCGTTTGCACTTTCTAAAGAAACACCTGTCGCCATTTTCAATCAAAATTCTTTGTCTCTTTCCAAAATGAATTGTTAAAATTGAACTATATTTTTCCCGCTCTTGTTTCGTTTATGTCTAACGTTATTGTTATTATTTTGTTATTTTTATTATATTTTTGATGCTTGTGAACATACATGTTGCATACTTGTTCTGTATATGTTACGTGTATCGCTCTGCCTTTCTCAAGGTGAGAATTCAGTGTGTCAATCTGAGCAGCGTTACTTTGGTAACAAAACGCATTTCATATTTGTTTCTGATGGCCATTTGTAGTATGGATATAATAAAATGTATTTATTTTGGAAAAAAAAGCCACTTGCATTGCAGTAACATCTTGTTGGGTTTTAGTCATACACACTCATCAGCCAGTTCATTACGTGTCCTTCTCCAAACTGCAAATCATATGGCCGCAGTAGAATATATTCATCATGCATACGGGGTCAAGCGGTGCAGTTACTGTGTAGCTAAGCATCAGAATTGCTAATCTGCCCGTTGCAAGTGATTTTGAATTTGGAGTGACCTTTGGTGCAAGACATGGTGGATCTGGTGGATCCGACGTCTCACACTACAGCATCACGAGTTTCATGAAAATGGCACAATTAAAAAAAAACACACACACACACACACAAACTCAGTGGCACCAGGTGCACAGACCATCAACCCAGAGGTGGTAAAAAGCGACACCTGTCTGGTACTATGTAGGGCTACCTAGTAAAGTGTGCTCTGAGTGTAAATGGTAGCGTGACAACAGCAAATCAGACTTCTTTCACTTCAGCCTTGCAAAATTATTGCATGTTTCAGAACCAGTATTATGAAACAAGGAGTTTCATGCTAAGTGACAGATAAAAACAGTCACCATATGTACACTCTTGAAAGCAATAGGGAATCACGATCTGCAAAAAATACATTCTGTACTATTCTAGCCCGCCGGCATTTTTGTTAACAGCTTCTGGCGAAGAAACATTTTCACCCGTTTGCCGAACTTTCCTCAGTTTGTTCTGGCAACGTTTTCCGGCCCTTGCGACCATCTCCAGATTTTGAGGGGCTGGAGAGTTTGCCGTTTTCCGTGCCTCGGTATTGGCTCTCAGTACAGGGTGGAGATCTTATGAGGGCAGCTATGGGACCGTGAACATCTGCTAGAGGGCGGATGACTGTTTTTTTTGTCCTCTTTTTATGGAGAAGCCTGCTAACTTCAGTCATGGTGTCTCTCTGGAAGGACAGGACAGACAAAAAGCCACGTAGAATCCGCTGTAATGCGTGCACGATCACGATAAATGAAAACAGAAGAGCAGAAGGCTTGCTGTAATGCTACATACCACAGCCCTTATTGAAAAGCAACTGGATAGACAGGGAAAGAGTAACGGTGACTTGGTACGGGAAGCCAAAAGGCGCTGAGGAAGACTCATAATTGTCTGATTTTTGTTCAGCGAATGTCTGTTTTTTCCTGTCGTTTTTTGACTAAATTTAAACCATCTGGTTGCACAAAGCTTGTGTATATTGAACTCAGCATTAAAGAAAAAAAAAATGTCCTGTATTATATTGAAGTCCCGATGTATAATAAAGAACTTAATAAATATAATTGCTTTACTGCAGGTACAATGTTTGATTTCGCTCGTTCTTGACTTAATCAAGGTTTTGTTCACGTCTGAATGGGGATGAGGCAGAAAGAATTAGACGGTTTCTGTCACCATCCATTAACAGCTTGATTAAGACAATATTACTTGATTGTCAAGGTTTTTTTTTTTCGCACTGCAGGGTTTATTTTAAGTGTCAGGGACCTGATGTGTTCAAACTTGGAAACCGTTCATACTCACATCTGGGGTTCTGACAATCTCTACAATAATGAATTTTATAATGAACTAAATAATGCCAAAGGCCATTTCAGCATCATCCATCCATTTTCCAAACCGCATATCCTTACTGGGTCGCGGGGGGTCCGGAGCCTATCCCGGAAGCAATGGGCATGAGGCAGGGAACAACCCTGGATGGGGGGCCAGCCCATCGCAGGGCACACTCACACACCATACACTCACACACATACACACACACACATATATATATATATATATATATATATTTTTTTTTTTTTTTTTGTATAAATGCAACACATTGTGACTCTCTTAAACTAATGGCAAATCTGACTGATTCTGTGCTGTATAGACAGTAGTTGACACTAGAGGAGAGGTGCTTTGGGTTTAATTACTTACCTGTACAGTACATAGCCCTATCTTACATGTACTGTACTTTTGGTTAGATCGGTCACCTACCAAATGTACAGTTAATATTAAGGCTTCAAGCTCAGAAGAAGAGATTTCCTCTAACTCTAAGAGTATAATTAACATTTTAACATACATGATGTTCAGAAAGTACTGGAGCTTAAAGCTAGCTTGGATCATCCGTAGTGTATGAGGCGTTTTGGGTTAATTAAATCAAGCTACGTATGGTTATTCGGTTATTAGAAGCTCTCTTGTCGTTCTTCTTGCCACCCTGAGGGACTCTGTTGCATATTCTTTGGTCTTGTGAGCTATATCTACTGTACGTCGGCGACATGCAGGCTCTCTCCGTTTGCTCTGATTTAGCTCTGTATGGCGATTTCTGGGTGCATCGCCGGGGGCCATCGAAAGGTCCATCGGGCGCAGTCTACAACCTGATGCACAGAGCACCAAAACAGAGCATTTGATGGCCTTCAAACTTTCTCCTGACTTCGTCCTACCTGCAGTCGACCGGGTGCTTCCTATCATCCTTTCAGGCCAGGTTGGTGCTCAGCCTCTTTGACTCGGATTCTCTTTGGCATCTAAACCTTTGACCATGGCAGCATCTTGGGCTTTACGCCAAGGTGTTGGCCAGCTGAAGCTAAACCGTAGATGGTTCTCCCTCATGAGAGGAAACAGGTGGAACATGTTTATATTATTATATATTCCTTAAGGCGAACATGATTGATCTAAGGCAGGCAGATGACACTCACAGGTTTATTTTGGTTTCTTACACTTGTATCCCGTTGGATTTCTCATAAGAGGTTCAGTTTCTTTGCTGGGTTCCAAACTCTGCAAAACCATCTGACTGATTTGTCAATAATGGCTGCCATCTTCTGAAGAACACAATGCAGGAATGGATGAGATCCACGCAAGCTACCATAGATGCCACTCGTTATTTAATGTTTCGCTTATGCTTGCCGAAATGCGGGAGGTGGGTTTTTCTTGTTTAGCTAGCAACTAGGCAAGATCCTAGTTGAAATACTATTGAATAGATTGCCACATCCAATCTCTCCACATGTAATCGGTTTCCCACTGGCCTCTAGAAAGTGATAAAGAATTTCCTCATTTAACTGCAAGCGTTTGCTGTGTCGTGTGGAGACATCAATCCAAGTATCCAAGTGCTCCTCGCAACAATTGACCCACTTTGATCCATTTCCTTGGCACTCCAGTACTGGAAATTCTGGCAGGACCGAGGATTTGCATGGAGATAGATTTGTCCAAGCTGATCTCTAGGAATTCTATTTGACACGCTGCACAGACCTGATTGGATGGTACAATGGCCGATAGCAAGAACCACTTTCCATGGACGTCTGAACGCAGCCTGATCGCCTATTTTAAAATTACAGGGGAATTATGTATATTACATATAAGTTCCTCATTATACTTTCGTATTATCTTTAAATGTTATTCAGATTCAGCTTTTTTCTCCAAATAATGCTTTCAGCAAGAGAACACTGAACTCTTTATCAGCACGATCCACACGCTGACTTATTGGATATGCATTTATATACTTAGTGTTGCATGCAAAATCTGAAATCGTTTTATATAATTATTCTGAATATAAAATCATGGCAATACTGCTGAGTTAAGCTAGCTAAGATGTAGCTTTTTTACTCAATTCAACAATTCAATGCCCAGAAGATGAACTGGGGATGCATGTTACCAAAGCGGACGATTAAAATGTCAAATGTCTGGCCAGTGAGGCCACTATAGTGTTGCCTTCAAGTCGAAAAGGCAAATGTTATCTTTCATGCTGCCGTTTTGTCTCCCTCATGTAGGACCTCATCGGTCCGTCAGATACAAAATTAGTTTTCCCTCCAAAAGAACACAGGCCTTAATGAGTCTGGCCTCACACTGGATTTCACACTCAGTGGGACCAAATCAGGCTCATTTACTTTTCGGTGCACACATCACATTGTCTTTTGCTATCATTTTTCCTTCTGAAAAACAAAGAATTTCACACTTATTCCATATAACTGTGACTGCTGGAAGCAGTTATCAATGGCTAAGGCAAGCATATAATGTATTTTCTGTGACTAAATGCTGCAAGATCACACATTTTCAGTTCATACTTTCCTCAAAAAAAGAATCAAATAGTATTTTTTATACTTTTTTTCTTTGCATATATTAGCAATTGACCATCATATTTAAGACTTGTAAATAATCACTGCAAACACAGTAAGTACAACTAGAAAATGCTGGAAACCAAATTCAACATTTTGGCCTCTCTGAGCTGTACTATAAACGAGTGTCCTGATCACAGATCACCTGCCACACTGAACCTAAACTGAACGCCACTAAAAGTTTAAACTGAGCCACAGAAATGAATTTGTTTGCCTCATACAAACTGTGGTGGAAGCTTTTTTACGTTTCCCAATTAGCATGACGAACAAACTCCATCTATAACCAGCACTGTCTATGTGTACTCTGAGTATCTGCGATAAAGAATGACACACTGGAAGAGACAAAGCTAAATCCCAGTTATAGAATATAAAGCAGATATATTCTTCACACTCTGGCAGAACAAAAACAGCACAGTGCAGATGGAGGTGAGAACCCCCTGAATCTTGGATTGGAATTTGCTTTTGTTAACCTTATACATTTATTAAAGGAAGCAGCGTAGATAAATTATTCCCCGGCACACCTGCCTGTTCACTTGTACTCGCCTCAAACTGGCTTTCAGACGACGCTAATCCATTGATGGATTATCAAAGTAACTTCAAACCACGGGTGCATTTCTTGCATGTCGTCAACAACTGATGACTTTACTTGAACTTCGACTTAATATTCCGAAAGCGAAATACGACTGATGTTGAGACGCGTTGACTAGGCTGATCCCCCGTAAGCATTTTGATTTATGGAGCAATGAGTGAGATCAGATTCTTAAATGTGACTTGATGACCATAGATAATGATTAGGAAGACAGGCGACCTTTCTGACATCACTCAATGTCAGGTAGATCCAGTGAACAGACTATATGTTTTGTTTTTATGCAGGCTAACATTGATTATTAATAATAATAATAATAATAATAATAATAATAATAATAATAATAATAATAATAATAATAATAATAATAATAGGGGCGGCATGGTGGTGCAGTGGTTAGCACTGTCGCCTCACACCTCTGGGACCCGGGTTCGAGTCTCCGCCTGGGT
>JAODJX010000053.1:5318688-5342402 GCA_026776945.1 Isichthys henryi | reverse complement strand
CAGTGCTACCTACTGCGCCCCCCCCCCCCCCCCAAATACATTAGCTACATTTTATTTCGCAATACATATTTTGATTAGCCAATTACCATAAAGCTCAGTACAGTGCACTTTACAGATGAAATTAGACACAGAATAACGAGTCTGCTTGTCCCATATATATATTCTTAGCACAGACTCTTGGCGAGAGTAAGATATTATTTATAATTTTGGTCATGTTTACAGCTATTGAACCTCTAGGGTATAGCGGCATGATTTGCGACTGGAGACGTCAGCTTCTCGGACACAAACTGACTCATTAATGTGTTGCTTGAAGACGATGCCCATTGCAGGACGCGTGCGGGATTAGTTTATGCGAACGGTAAAAAGAGCCCAGTAATGATCTGGGCCTCATCACAAATTCCCCTTCATTTGCTTCTTGGGCCTGCAGTCACGCCTTACCCTGTCTCTGTCTGCCAAGGCAGTCGACGGCATGCAGAACCTGTCATACCTGCAGCTCTCCTAGCTGAACCCAATCACCCCTATTATCTAATAAGCGATAGTTGGTTCCCCCGCAAGGTGCAGAAACAATTGTAAGAGTTAGAGGCTATTTAGGTCTGCAGGGAAATCAGTGCTATCAAAAAAAAGCACTGGTGGGTGGGGAGAGCTGTAAGATTATTATCTACAACCAGTATAAGCCCAATATTTTAAGGCATTAATCAATAGGCAGCCAAGCTGTAAATACAGAAGGCAAGCGGGAATCCACGTTACTGTATCTGTCTCTCTATTACATAATAATGGGCTGATCAATATTAGCTCTCTCTGCTCGCGCATTAATCAACATCGTTCTAAAATTAGACCTTCATTTTCCACTCTAAATGATCCATACTAATAATTTTAACATTCATTAATTCCAAAGCACAGCTGTTGTGAGAGCGTGAGAAATACCCTGCGGTCATTTAAATCCGCCACAAAGAAACGCTCAGGGATGTATTCACTCGCACCTAGTGATAACATTGGAATTTTTGGCTAGTAATTGTATATAATAGGGTGCACTGTTTTTTCAGCTGTTTACATAAAGTGCCCTCGACTTTGGTGGGGAGAGTTTTGGGACTAAAGGAACCATTTCATTGGTATCGCATCAAGTTTGAAGTGCCAGTTGAACCGGGACAGCAGAAGAGTAGCAGACTGTTATGGAATGTGTGGGAGGAGCACAGGCTGAGATGACACTAGCTGGCCTGGACGGTGACCTTTCCATGTCACTCGGAATTATCCGTCAGCTGGAATGCTTCACCGCTCTCTGGCTTGGTTCCTTTACATGTGGCACCTGCAAACAGCGGTTCTATGTCACCTGGGTCTCTGAGGATCACAAACATCCGTCTGACACGTTAGCTGCCGATAAGCCGCTTCAGCAAGTCACCTCTCCTCCGCGACAACAAACGGGATCCTCTGTTTATTTCTGTGTATTTCTTGGGTCTTCATTAGGTTCATGACTGTGTGTTATTCTCTATATCAAACGTCGGCTGCAGAATATGCTGCTAAAATAGCGGAGCACCTTCAGTAGCAGATTCATCCAGCTCCTCTGCAACAAGGACCACTTCCAGAAATCACTCCTACCAGCCTCCACTGCACTGCACAGCAGTTCCCGTCATTATCAGGCAAATTATAAATGTATGTATCCCGCCCATTACTTGCTCACTGCCATATTTGCTTGTTTGTTTATTTTAATCATGCCTGTTGTCAATGTATATTTTGTGATGTATGTTATATTATGTTGAATATTTTTGTTAATTGCTACAGTAACAAGATAATTTCCCTCTAAGGGATTAATAATCTCTCTCTCTCTCTCCTTCCCTCTCTGTCTCTCATCACTGTTATCATGATTATTTTCATTGCCCAGATATGTAAAGTAATGGACACAAAGTATTTTGCTCTATTTTTTAAAGTCACTTGGTAGTCAGTTTCCAGAGGGTTCTGCCATGTGCGACTTCACTGCGTTATTGACCGTTAGTACTGGTGCAGCTGTTTGTACAGCACTGCAGAATAGCTTGGCTGTCCAGAAGACCAAAAACCAGTTTAAAACTAGTTCAGTATTTTACAGGAATGACCATATCCATAAATAAAGGAGGGGGCGGCATGGTGGTGCAGTGGTTAGCACTGTTGCCTCACACCTCTGGGAACCGGGGTAGGCTCCCGACCCCCCGCGACCCAGTAGGATAAGCGGTTTGGAAAATGGATGGATGGATGGATAAATAAAGGACATTACCACTGCTCATCAAAAAAAATGAATATTGTGTTGGGGATCTTTTAAGAAATTCCATTTTAATACACCAGTGTTGTCTGCTGGACTCCGTTCCCAGCTGTCATTGTAATCCAACAATCTTTTGTTATTTAGAATACTATGGCCGCATTAAGAAGAGGTGAGGTGAAATGATCTATGTTTAACGTTTCTCTTTTGAAATAAGATTACGGGACAAAATGATGAAGTTTACAAATCTCTTGCAGTCTGTCCTTTCTGGCACAAAGTCTTTAAATGTCACTGTAATCTCAGGCGACTGCCGTTGCTAGTCCAAGATGACTTCAAGCACACATCATGGAGTCTGTGAACTCTGAAGATTTAATAAGCCTACTGCCATAAGTAAGTGCTACGTTCTTGGCAGATACGTCTTAGAAAGCAAATTGATGAACAAGCTACTGCATAAACATAGAACAAAGACGAAGGCTATTATGGGTATAACCAAACTGTATCTACTAATATACATGAGTATTATCATTTAGTTTGAATAAGCATATTCACTAATTAAGTGTCTACATAGTTATTCTTTTACTTCTCGTTATTTATGAAGTAACTTATGGCTCCATAAACATGCAAAATACCTATGAAACCTAAGAATAGCTATAAGCGTGACATCCAACATCTATAAAACTAAAAAAAAATAAAGTTCTCATTTTTTTTGTGCAGCTGTGTGACGGCGCCTACATAGGACCTTGTCTCTGGGCTGGCCTCTGCCTTTAACATCCTCGCTCTGTTAGCGTTCTGTTAGCATTCTGTCAACGTTCAGTTAGCGTTCTGTTAGCATTCTGTTAGCGTTCTGTTAGCATTCTGTCAACGTTCAGTTAGCGTTCTGTTAGCATTCTGTTAGCATTCTGTCAACGTTCAGTTAGCGTTCTGTTAGCATTCTGTTAGCATTCTGTTAGCGTTCTGTTAGCGTTCTGTTAGCATTCTGTTAGCGTTCTGTCAATGTTCAGTTAGCGTTCTGTTAGCATTCTGTTAGCGTTCTGTCAATGTTCAGTTAGCGTTCTGTTAGCGTTCTGTTAGCATTTCTACCTGCTAAACACGGCTATGTGTTTTGCTGAGATAAAAGCCGGAAAATCAATACTCGCTTGTTTGATGTACTTGTTACTATTTTGACATGGAAAATAAAAGACAGGTAAGCAAAAAGGGAAGAATATCAAATTATAAGCCACAAATAAATATGATGTGACATAACTCTGAATCGTAATGGTTTCTTCAGCTGTCGAGGGCGTACCTAATTATTGCATATTTTCCTGATTACTCATACATTGTTAAAGCCCATACAGGCAATGTTCTCAACGGATGAATCTTGGCCATATTCTTCCAGCAATACATTTTAATAGCGCTGACTCCAAACCCCTTGACACCATGTTTCATGCACAAGTATAAACTCACATCTTGTTTTCAATAACCGAAAGTCAGAATCTGCAGAAATTGATGGCTGAATTCACTTCTGATCAGAAAAACACTCTCAGAGTGCTGTATTCTCGATATCTGTCGACGCAATGATATGAATGGAATGAGATGACACTAAATTGAAATGCGACTCCCCAGATACAAAGCAATACAAATAAGGAAGGATTGGTTTCAAATTGCTAAGGGATGTGTAATTACATCCATGCCTGCTTTTTTTTTACATAGAACTGCCTCCAAAGAGGCCTCAATGCTTGAGAAAAGTGATGGAACGGGGAGAGGAGAAGGTCATGGTAGATGTAGAGTCACGGGAGGGGTGCAAAGTTTCCAATGAATATTTCGTCTCACCAGTAGACCATGTAGTTACAGGCTGAAGCTGATGGAGGGCTGTCAACATATGAAGCCCAGTCTTGAAATGGGAATGTCTACAGTAACTTGAGTCACTACTGCAATGCAATATGTCATACAATATTGGTAGCATTTTCAATAAATAATCCTTATGGTAACTTTCATCGTATGGTTCTAAAAAAATTCTGTGCATTTGTGGAACCTTGCAGAGAAGAGCTCGAGGCAATGTCTCCCCGCCGAGTTTTAGGAGACAGCCGTAGTAGATATTTCACTGGCAAACACTGGCAATAGAGATGAGGTTAGAAATCAACCTCAGATGGAATTATAAAGAAGGCTAATACGAGAGAGATCTTCAAAAGGTGCACAAACCAGCATTGAGGCAGTGAAATGATCACTTTAGAGTGATGTCAATAACACTGAACTGCTCTGTACCGTACTTTAGCATTCACTGGCTGTTCTGAACAGTGGTGCTTTGATTTTAAGATTCTGCATGAGCTTGACCAGGGACAATGTCACCATGGGTGCTACCCTCATCATTCATAGGTCCCTCTATCACTGAGTTTCCATTATACCAAATAAAACTGCCTTAGCTCTTGTTTTCCAGGATACTATATGTTCTGTATTCTCATTACACTTCAAAGAAGACATCTAAATAAGTCTCACAGTAGCAGACGATCTCTCACAGAGCAGTTAATGTACAATATAATCTGGGATTTTTTTCAGATTTTATCATCCCACAGTTATTTAACTTCTCGTGGCAACACACTTCTCACTAGGTGACCCTATAGTTAAGGATCAGACGTTGAGGATGCTTCTTAGTTGCACGTCACAGCCTCACCTCCTCACCCAGTCAAGCTCACTCGGGTTTTCTCGGCCATTATCTATTAGCTAGCAATGTGTAGAGTATAAATGAAGTAGGACTGGTTTAGTCGGTGCAAGGGATTGTCTCCGAATGTCCGACTCCCCGAACGGCCTTCTTGTGTGGTTGCATGTGCCTCAGCGTCCTGACCCCTTGCCCTGGACGAGTGCTGATCATCGCCCCCTTCTGACTGAGCATTTGTGTGGCGATCTCATCGTATTCTCATGAGTGTCTGCACACTTCCCAGGATAGGTGCTCTCGTTTAATGACTTCTGCCCTGCGCCGGGGTGCTTTGCCCCTGCCCTGCATCGTGACACAGACAAGTGAAGATATTGGGGTACAGAAATTGCCAGCGATGAAATTCCCACAACAGGCGTTTTTTCCAACTTTGTTTGGCCGGGGAGATGATGAGCTGTGGGGCCTGATGACCAGAGGTAGACAAAGTACTCACATTCCACCTCTGCTGATGACATCCCATAACTAAACAGAGACAGGGAGGGAGAGACATAGGGAGGGCGAGGGACAGGGAGGGCGAGAGACAGGGAGGGAGAGAGACAGGGAGGGCGAGAGACAGGGAGGGAGAGAGACAGGGAGGGAGAGAGACAGGGAGGGCGGGACCAGGATCCAGAGGAATCACTTTATTGTCAGTCCTGTAGCATAACGATTTCTTTCTGTTTCTCTGTGCTACATTTGAGTTTCTTTAGTACATGCAACAGTCTTTGAATATTTGTTCTTTCCAGTAGCATCTGTGTTTGGTAAAGTGTAAACAGTCTGTAGCTCTGTAGGTCTGTTTACTATATTTTTTGTCACAACAGGAAAAAAGAGGTTTTCTACTGCGCTGTGTTACCCACAAGAAGACAATACTGTAAACTCATCCTGACAGCTCTTTCCCCATGTGTCAGCATCGTGTGAAAAAGTCAGTCTGAACAACTGACATGTTGTCCACATCTGCCATTGCCATGTGAATATTTCATTATTTGGAGTAAGTGGTTTTGAAGAAAGTGTCTTGTTTTTTTTTTGAAAGCAAGGTCTTACAAAGGGTATGAGGTTTTCAGAAAAGTGTTAATGCATCTTAGAAATTAGGTACGGATGAAATGTGCTTAAATGTTAAAATGCCCACTGGTTCACACTCCAGAACGCCTCTTTATTGCAGAGGAATGTGTACACTGATAGGTGTAGCAGATTGGATTTTTAGTAACTGGATTAGAATAATCAATTAAATTTGCATGGCTGACTTGCTGCATATTTACTTGACAGCGGCAGGTTTGCGACACAGAGCGCTTCTGTTATAGCACATTGATACAGCTTCTTGTTTGTAGCAAAGTCCAGAGAAACTGGCTGTTACCGGCTCTGCTCCATGGGTGACTGTGAAAAACAATTTGTTTGTCTGCATTTGAGGCCTGGAGGAGGGGGCTGCCCATCTGAATCCCCGCCCCTAAAATCCTCTCTGGTCCCATATTGCTGGGGTTGCCTGGCAGGCAAGTTACGGCTTTTCTAGTGTTGGCAGAATGCGAAAATCCTGCCCTGAAGAGGCAGCGTCGCAGCAGGAAATCAGGTCCCCTTCTGTAGTGTGACGTTCTGCCTTTAGAGCATCTCCCGTCATCTGTGAGTGCGACACTGCCAGGGTTTGTTTGTGTGTCGTTCATTGATCTTCTAATGGATATAAAACTGCATTCCAGTTATATGCTGTCTAGTTCATAAATACTCTGACGATGATACAACGTATAAGAAAATAAGAGATAATACAGAGAATATAAGCAGAGCAGCCAATGCTGTCACCAAAGCTGCCACCAGATGACTACTTCCTTCTGTTCTTGTGACTCCATCTACCTCAAAATTCAGCCAGGTTTTTGTCCAAGGGTTTGCTCCATCCCTTCATATCGTGGCCTTTGTGTAAGTCACCATAACACCCGATGCTGATTGGTCCGGTAGTCCTGGAAAGGGAGGGCTTCACACTGAGAGACATGACTCTCACAGTCAAACAAGCACCAAGGCTTCTGTCTTTCAGTGACAATCAGTCCGACGGAGACATTGTGCAGCTCATTAGTAGAAAAATGGAACCTCAAACTCTCTAATGAGAGACCAACAGGCAGCTGAAAACAATCATTAGAATTTCCTCTTCTTCCAATTGACAGTGTCTGTGTTCCAATTGACAGTGTCGTGCAACTCCCCAGCATGCTGATATATTACAGGTTTATGAAGAAAAGATATAAAATATACATCAACAGAAGGTTTTTAAAGATCCTCATTTATAAAGGATTGGCAGCATTGACTTTTCAAGGCTAGCATAGTGAAGCTTCAGAAAAGCTAAGTCATAGGATGAGCCTGACATGCAGCTAGGATGACTCAGAAGAGTAATGCGAGAGGTGACGTCATGGTGCGTGAGAGGTGATGTCATGGTGAATGAGAGGTGATGTCATGGTGAATGAGAGGTGACGTCATGGTGCGTGAGAGGTGACGTCATGGTGCGTGGGAGGTGATGTCATGATGCGTGAGAGGTGACGTCATGATGCGTGAGAGGTGATGTCATGGTGCGTGAGATGTGACGTCATGGTGAATGAGAGGTGACGTCATGGTGCGTGAGAGGTGATGTCATGGTGCGTGAGAGGTGACGTCATGGTGCGTGGGAGGTGATGTCATGGTGCGTGAGAGGTGACATCATGATGCGTGAGAGGTGACGTCATGGTGCGTGGGAGGTGATGTCATGGTGTGTAAGAGGTAACGTCATAGTGCGTGGGAGGTGACGTAATGATGCGTGAGAGGTGACGTCATGGTGAGTGAGAGATGACGTCATGGTGCGTGGGAGGTGATGTCATGGTGCGTGAGAGGTAACGTCATGGTGCGTGATTAACAGACTAAACGATCTAATTTAGAGGAAGAGATATGGAAGAAATATATTAAACAGATGAGAGCGCAGGATAAAAAATGCCTTAAGTTCAGGTCAAAAGCAGCACTGGACTTTGATATGACCCTCCTTACAAACTGCAGGAATCACAACTAAGATAATTTCTCACTCAATGTTCTCTCACGGTGCTTTCCAGGGAATCAAATAAACATTTTTATAGAAATAATAACTGATGACAGGAAACCAATTTTCAACCTGTCAGAAATTTAACTGCTTGCTTTTAGAGCCTGAAAAGTTAAATAAATCTGGTTCCTCGAGCTTTTGTTTGGGAATCACACATAATCAAATGTTAGGGCTTCGTTTCGTAATAATGACTTTGCAGCAAAATCTGTTGAAGGTGGATGTCAACTGGGTCATTTTGAAAAGAGTGTATGAGGCACACAACATTGTCCATTTGGGAGCAGCCCTTTATTTGCATTGATTATACACTTCAGCCCACAAAGGAAACAGCAACGTGACATGAAATACAGCAGGAAATCAATCGCCTGTCCTCACGTGGAACAAACGGCTGAAAAGCGACTTTGTACACAGGGAAAGCCAACAATGAACTGTAGCAGGATGAAAGCTTCCCAGGCAAATTCTGCACGTATGCATCAAATGCAAGAAAAGGGTCCCTTTTCATTCAGCTGCTCGCCTAATTCAAGCATCGTTACAAAGATACATGTAGCAAAACAAGTCTCCATCACTGCAAATGGCAGAGGAGCATGTATAAGCATACATATAAGGTGGACAGTTCCAGTTCAGAAAGTATAAATCCAGACCAATATTTTGTTTCAACCAACCAGTTAAACATAAACAGTCACATTCACAGAATTATCAACTGGTTGGTTGAACCAAAATCTCGGCCTGGACTTTTACTTTATGGACTTGTACTTTTCAGTAAAAGATTAGACATCAGCCCGGGAGGTTAGGGCTAGGGTTAGGGTTAGGGTTAGAGTTAGGGTTAGGATTAGGGTTAGGATTAGGGTTAGGGTTGACATTACCTGGCATATCATTGGTACATTTCAAGACTATTGTCATTTAACTTATTACAAACACGGTACGCATATATATTGGTATTTGTTGAGTTGACAAAATGAATATTCTGATGTAATCCAGTGACTTCGGAATTTTATTAAATAAATGAGACTCCAGCAAATAATCTTTATCTTTTCTGCAACATGACACAGACTGTATCTAATAATTACAAAGGTTATGTCCCTCAGCCGCTGGTGGGACAGGGAAGTCTGGGATGGATTTTATCAAAGGTTTGATAAAGTATAGTTAGAAAACAGACACGACACTTATATTGTCATTGCAAAAAAAAACAAAAAAATACAATGAAATTCGTGTAGAACTTTCATGATGAAAAATTTAAAATCCCACATTAATAATTGTCAAAAAGGCACAGTGGCTGGGAATATAAGTAAAATGAATAAATAATAAATTTAATTAGGAACCTATTTGGTAACAGTTAGCCATTGCTGCAGTGGGAGGCTATAGTAGGAATTGTAACTTATTTCTGATGAAATCATCTTGCCCTCCCCCTGTCCCTGTCAAGCGAAAGAATTTTATCACTCTCTGGATCTTCTGTTCCTGACTGCCTGCGTCTGGCTGCTATAAATCAGCTTTCCCTCCCCACTTATACTGAGGGATCCTGTTACCCAAGTCTTTGAAAATGTGAATATTGAAATTAAGCAATTAAATTTGATGGATCTTGAAATTAAGCTTCTTTTTAAAACACATCTCCATCCATAACCTCAATCCCGTGAGTCGGAAATATACCACTTTCCATTTTTTGTTGTGCTGTTTATTTATGGAATAGAGCGATAATTTAAGAAAAGCACTCTGTCTGGTTTATGCAATAGAATTTTCACATGAGAGAGAAAACCAAAAAGGTCAAATATAAGACAGGAATCTTAAATTCATAATGCAATTGTACTCCGGCATGGAGGCAGTGGGTTTATTGGTAGGTGAGGGTGTCAAACATATTAGCAATTCCCATAATCTTTTGCTAAATTTCTTTAGGGCAATGTAGCTGCAAAACAAACTCTAACTCAATGTAAAGAGGCAGTCTGTATGAAGACAGTTAAGTTTGCCAGTATCTAATTCACATGACCTCATTCTCAGTGTTTTATCACCCTGACAGCTATTGCACCAAGCATGGTCCAAACCAGGAAGTGTGTCCTGGGATCACCACAGTTTTCACGTTATATGCAGATATGACCTCACTGGATACATCTGCCAAAACTAGAATGGTCACTGTGTAACTCCAAAGACGGGGAGAACTTCAGAAAGATAGCCATCGTCATGCACTGCATGTTGATTAACTGATTAGTAGACGACCGTAGTTTCCAAGTGGTGATCTATCACTGTCTGTTCACTCCAGGCACTAGATGACATTTAGGTCTTTGCAGGAACCCTGGGTGCAGTGATCGAAAATGTAGGCTTGTGATCCAATAGATTTCCAGTTTAGGTTCAAGCAGATGACCAGTTGTTAAGATACTTAAGTTGAACTGTTCCGGTAAAATAAGCCTAGAGTTAATGAGCCACATGCTACAGTATAACAGGCACCTTGCATTCCATAAAGGTTGCTTCAGATAAATAAAAGAGATTTACTGCAAACGGCTAAATCTTTGGAGCAGGACAATTCAATTATTTATTTTGGTGCTCTGGCAGTGGTCAGACAAAGCTCAAGAAACTTCATAGAATGTCACTTCTGATGCATCAGGAGTCATGAATGGGCCTCACTAAAGCAAAAAGTCGGAAAATATGTGGATGAAGCAGCTTTATCAGTCATGATTATCTTCTTCTGGTCAAGGAAAGCTAGCTAAAAGGCGTGTTTAGGTATGAAGGTTATAGGATTCAGCATGCCAACAGAGACTCCTACCCCCCTGCACACAAGCTCCACCTGGCTTCCAGTTCCGATCATTCCCATAGTTCCCATTATCTCCAAGGCTGGGAGACGGAGATATGGGATCATCCCTTAGGAATGAAAGGAAGCAGATGCAGATGGTGTGTACAGTATGTCTGCATTTCATTACAGATGTGAATCTGTTTATTCTTCACTCCCTAATAGAAATATTGCGTCCAATAATTCAATATACATTCTTTCAGTCTGTGTAAGTACAAGGAAATATATTATCACTATCTCAGTTCTTTTTATCAAGAAAGAAATTCTGCAAAAAGCTGTTACAGCTTTGACTGACTTTTTCAGATTTCGATCATTGAAAGTAATATATTCAAAATCTCCCAAAAATCTGTACTGACTCTGAAAAATAGGTCTGTGCACAGTCTGTGATAGATACCAACTTGTCTCCAATGCAAAAATCCTGGGATCGAGGTACAGTTTACAGAGTTAAGCATTGTTTTTCCCTAATTATAGTGAATCATCACAATAACTGAATCATCTAAACCATTTTCAACATTTTTAGCTAATTAAAATACTCAGAATACCTATGTTTATTCCCGATAACACAATTATAAAAAACAGGCCATTCTGTTTTGTAATCATTGCTAGTCCCAGTAAACATACCCAACATGGAGCTTATGCTTGCATTTAAGCATTTTGCTCAGCAGAATGTAAGTTCATGTCCACGATCCAGCAGACCGTTATATG
Source organism: Isichthys henryi (assembly GCA_026776945.1). Classification (NCBI taxonomy): domain Eukaryota; kingdom Metazoa; phylum Chordata; class Actinopteri; order Osteoglossiformes; family Mormyridae; genus Isichthys; species Isichthys henryi. The sequence goes on along the minus strand of JAODJX010000053.1, from coordinate 5,331,007 downwards.
GAATAAAACGGACGCAGTCTTTGAATGATTAAAAAGCTTATATTTTATTTGCTCAGCGCTAACTAGTGAGTCGTAGGGAAAACAGAAGGGAATCGGCCTGGGAGCAACACCATGGGAAAACGTTTTGTTTGTACTGATTAACGGGAGAATGTAAACTCTGCGAGCAGAACCCGGCCGGCACACAGCACCCAGCAGGCAAGTACCTGGGGTCTCTGCATTTCCTCTAGGTGAAATCGAACACAAAAAGGGCTCTGAGGAATATCCCAGTACAGCTTCCACACTTTAAAATCTGCGTCTGAGCATGTTTTAATGCAAGAGGCTTGGCAATTAAGTCTGTGGCAATTAAATGCTTTTAGAGGGTATGTTTGTTCCAGAGGATATATTAAACGGCCGCAATAAAATGGAAGTATATAATGATTGAGAATAATTGATAAAAGTTGGCCATAAAAGCCATTAAATAATGGTCCGATTTATTGTAATTTGTCATTCAGAGGAACAATGGATGGATGTAATGTGGCACAGCATCAGTGTCATAATTATGCCCAGCACTTCATTTTAATGTTAGTTTGCTGAATGGCTGGATATTGAGAATCAGGTGTAATTAGAGTCATTATGTAAAAATACATATATCGCTTTTAAACAGAAGAATTACCTTCATCTGCACAGAGCAGAGGTACTCAGCACACGGGCCGAGCCCTGCCGATTTGCCAGCCTTCCTTTACCTGCGAGTCGGGCGTGAAGTATCCAGCCAATCAGAATCAGTCATTATTTAACTAACCACCCAGCCCTGATTTGGAATTGAGGTCCAGATTCGCAGAGACCAGATTTACAGAATATGCTTGTCATTTCCCTTCAGGTGATCCGGAATAGAGAGCTGAAAAAACCTTACATAGTACAGTAAAAGTAGTAATTAAATATTTACCTCTTATGACGTTGACATAAATAAATAATAATAAATAATGAAGTCAGCGTTTTTCTTACAATTGAGACATTAATTTTCTGTCATAAAATTTAAGTATATCATCAAAGAATAGGCCTACATGTGTGTTTCTGCTCATTCTGCTACCGCTATCAAACACCCCAACTGTTCAACACGTGTTTACCGTGGCACCCTCAGAAATAATGAAGTTGTGGGAGGCGATGGGAATTAAACGGGATTACACACCTTGGCCTGCTTTTCTCTGACACTCAGCATTCAAACCTTACAGCGGTGCAGGTTTTACACGAGTCTCACATCTGCTGTCTCCGCAGGAAGGCCTGCATCGGGGAAAGAGGTTACACAGAACCAGCACGAGCTTGCTGCTGGTTTTATGGCCATGTTCGGAGAGGGAGAGTGGTGTGTGGCCAGCTTAGACCCTGCAGGTTCATACTGCGAGAGACATAGCGAACAGGACAATCAAGACGCCCAGTATCAAAGCTTCTGGAAAGGAGGCAAATCCGTGACCGTCACTTTCAGAGCTCCAACTCATGCCAATTTGAACAACCATGTCTACAGAATTATGCACTGTGCTTTTTCATGCTTTTACGTCAATCCACTCTGCTGCCAGTTGTCACGATCGCCGTGGATTGCGGTGATCGTGCGTGCTGGTGAGCGAGCAGTGATCACGCAGGCAAGCAGAATACGGGGAAAAACAGGTCTTTACTTCGGAACGAGTAGTCACACTCACGAACATCAATGACAGACAGGGAACTGAAGCAAGACACGGACTGAAATACACAGGACTAAAGCAAAGTAACTAGACACAGCTGGGTACGATCAGGGAAGCACAGGTGGATGATCAGGGGGGCGTGGCACACAGGAGGATCAGACGAGCGGGGCATGACACCAGTGATATTGCCCTCGCCGGTATCACAGCACTGCTCATCCTGCCCTTGGTCTGCTAGTTGCACTCTAGTTGTAGATACTTGTACATTCTAAGACACAGAAATGGACTACGAGAAACATTTTATGTGCCTCCGGGGGGACACTGGTGTTGTCTGTTGCCCTTCTGTTGCCCTGAAGACCAGAAGCAGATGGTTCAACCGGGTGAGTCTCGCTCACAGTCGGAAAAGAATCATCACATTAATTACAAAACAAAAAAGTGTCAATGTCTAAAAGACTGAACAGTAATTTTACCGCTTGGAGCCAGTAAAATGTCTGGGTAGCTCAGCTATACTCGTTTGTCATTTTTGGATTATGACTGTGTGGGCATGACTTCACACTGCAGTTTATTACAGACATTCGATAATTGCGGAAAGGCAAACAATGATGAGCCCAAAACAAGGTTTGGAAAGATACTCTTGGTAAGCATTCGTCAGCAGGATGTCAGAGTTAAGGAACGGCAGAGTAATCGGGGCACTAGTGTAACAGTTACACAGACCTGCTTAGGGCTACTGCAATCATGGGATACCCTGCGTCTGACCTGAAGTGTGAAGTCTTTGAAGCCTGGCTTTTACGTAGCTGGAGAGCTTTTCTGCATGGTATATATTTATATGTGGTTCTTTTTCTCAGGTTATTTTAATTACTTTAACGTAGAAGGAACCTAGCAATGAAAATGCTGAGAGATGGTTAAGACACCTTATATGCGGGCTGGGTTTGATCATCACGGTGTGTAAAATGTAAAATCCAGGATCATGGGCTCCCGGCCAAGCTTAGAAATGGTAATTCCAGATGTTCCTCAGGATGGAGTGAAAATGCAAATGGGGAATTAAGATGTGGATGGAGCTGCTTGGATATATGTCTTCATATACGTCTCCTTAAGGTTTAAAGTCAAACCTAAACAAGCGAACAAATCCATGGGCGTGGAGCTTATGCCAGGCAGCATAGGGTGCAAAGCTGGGGTCCACCCTGGGCGGGGGGGGGCGATGCCGTCACAAGGCACTCCAGGAAATTTAAAGATGCCAATCAGTCTAACAGCATGGTTTTAGTCTGTGAAAAATAACCAGAGTACCTGGAGAAAGATGAGAGACGGTGTCCTCCACCGAGCAGAGGTGGGACTATCCAGTAGCTTTGGAAAGGAGAAGCGCTACCCATCGCCATCATCTGAGCCACTCTGCAGGCCTCCATCAGGCCAATCCCAAAACCGTAATCCATTTTTCTGAATTACTCATTATGAACTAATCAGTTATTATTCCTTTTAGATAGAGTAATGAAGGCTGTTTGTTTGTTGTCATTTTGTCTGTCCTTTGTTGGCCTTGGCCAGTCTCATTAGCAACATTCCTGGAACAAGAGGGTAGCTAATTCGTCACAGATGCTTCTGGGTGGAATAACAGCCTGTAATGTAAAGCTGGACTGGCTCAACCATATATACCTGTTTACACAACTGAAAGAGCGAAGAGACTCTGTATAATTCAATGGTCATTCTCAGGACAAAAACACTCTGCTTCATCTCTCACTGTCTCACTCTTCCCAATCCCCCCGTCCTGCTCATATGATTTCAATAAAAACATGTTCATGTTAAATCACACACTGACTAATAATAAATAGATAACAGCTGATGTAGATAAAGGTTGGTTTAAAGTTTATTTAAATATTTCCAAGCACATAAAATTCATATACACCTGGTATGTTCACATAAATAACTGATAGCTGGAATATTCCACGAGAACACGTGTCTGGGGCCAGATTTACATTAAGATGTTTCTGCTCTGTGTTCCCATGTCATGGCCAGATGGTCTCATTCCAGCCCAGAGCAGAAGCTGAACACTGACATGACAAACAATGGATGCATCAGGACTAAAGAAAGACTGGCAGACAAGCCATGCTGTACTCAGTGTGTGTGACATCACAGAAGATTATCTATTACCATTGGCCAAAGTAACCCTCCAATAGAATAATGCCATCTGGCGTCCATCCTTGATCCAGTATGCCAAAATTTGCCAGTGTCTAATGGCATTTACAACTCACAATTCATACATCCAGACAAGAGATGTCTGCCTCAGTAACACAAAAGTTACCAGTTTTACTTCATCCTTCTCAGCCTCACGCGTTGTCTCATGCGGTTTGGCTGTAAAACACCAGACAGCGTTGACACTGCAGTCCCAAGGTTCCACTTAATGTTGAGTTTCACTTGAGATGAAAATCCAAATCAAGCTGTTTCCACTTACTCAAATATTTGTTAAAGGATGTTGGTCTATAAACCTACATATCTGACCCGCTGTAGTGTTTTCGCTTCTCTTTACACTTTGAGGAAACAATAGTCTTATTGCCTGAAATTGCCTATTTTTCACACATAACACATGAAGTTTTGAAATTGCAATTAATTTGAATTACTTGATAGCATAAAATCCGAAAAGCATTTTGCTATTCTTTCAGTGTTTAAAAAAAACCCAAAAATGATAACACTAACAGTAACGATAAAAACAGAAATACAATGAACTGGACTGAAAGACTGGAGTTCAGGATATAGATAATATCTAAAATAAATTACGGTATATACAGAATGTAGGTGGTACATTAGATAAGTCATGATATGTACAGGATGCAGACAATACCAGGAAATACATTGTGATATGATATATACACACACACACACACACACACACAGCACAAAGCAGTGTATCCACACAGATATTGTACAGTAGGCGAATAGATAAGTATGGTACATTGTATGAAGACTGTACATAGAAGGTTATCATAACAGGACATAATTATTGACCAAACATTGTATGAAAGAAATATATGCTACAGCCATCTGTGGTGCTACTGACATTTATCCATCAGCAAATGTTTGTTAGATGAAAAAAAATAATATTTAAAAAATTCAGCACATTCATGTAAGTCTCCCCTTACTAATTTTGGCCCTGATTGTGATGGTCACCCTGCCCAGTGCCTTCTGTAATATGTGCTGCAGGCTCAGAGCAGTCTGACAAGCTTCTCCGGACGGCCAGCTGACAGACGTTCAGGGTTCAGTGCGACACTGACCTGGGTGACTCACCCACCTACCAGAAGACAAGCCGGCTCATCCCGTGGGCTGGACAGCACAGATAGTTAAAGTGACCCAGCAGGACCAAAACAGCAACCCCCACTGCAGACCACGCCTTCTCTGACTGGTGCACTATTGGGGGTGGGCAGCTACAAATGTGGTGACTAGTAAGGTGAGAAAAATTGAATGCAGAAAGTTGGATGCAATAAAAAGGACCTGAAGTCTGAAAAATAGGAAGGTGCCCACAATGCCCCATTGTTAACTGATGTTTTCATTAAAAGTATCTCCAGTCATCTGCATAAAGTCTGCAGAGAGAGCTGTCTACAACCCTGAACTGTGAATACTGCCGCAAGTAATGCACATTTATAAATGTGTCAGAACCGCAGCTCGCTTGCATTGGCAGAATCCAAAAAGCATTCAACCTTCAAAAGCAAAAAGCTCAGGGCGCCTTCAAGCTTGCAGTTATAGAAACGATGGAGAATGAAGGCTGGAGGAGTTAGACCCTGCAGCTGCCATCCACTGATCCATGAAGCGTAATCATTCTCTCCCAGGGTATGGCTGCCATTTCGTCTTTTGCTTCCTAATTATCTCATTATTGCCTGTGAATCAGACAGAAATTGAAGGCTGTAGTTTTCATCCAAGAAACAAATGTATCTTAGCAGAAATTCTGGAATGGCTCAGGAAATGAAAATGACTCCTGCAGAGTACAGGAGGGGGGTGACACCCTGGGAGGAGTCGCTCTGCAGCACCTTCCTTAACTGACTGTATGTGTCGTTTATCGTTGTGCTTTCAGACTAACAGAACCATTCATTTCTGTCCTGTTTATCTACCAGCAAAGCAAATCTAAAATAGAGACAGAAAAATCACAAGGCGTGAGACGAAGTTCAAAGGCTGAGCAGCAGTCAACTAAATAGCATGAATCTGTGATGCAGCGGAAAAGCATCTGTACATACAATAGGATCCTTGGAGGCGACGGTTTTGGCACAAAGCTGTACGTGTCTGTAAATACAAACAGGCTGCCAGACACCAAGGCTGCCCAGCCCAGGCTACTGGAAGTCTAATTAAGCTGAACATCAACTAAACAAGTTCGCTTGCCGCAGAGCAGCAGGGCTCTAGGTTATCTCAAGCTGCCTGACACGTTGTGGTGCAGGAGGATGAAACCGGCTGAACTTTCTTCCACCCCGCTGGGCAAAACTCAGACAAGGTGCATTGTTGGTGGCAATGACTCGCGGTTTCTTATCAGGAATAGAGACGGCACGTTTGCAGACAAGGTCGAGAGTGCTTGCAAAGCTAAAAGCACCGCAGACTGTCGGGGAAATTAAGACCTTGAGGGACCAGGCACCAGCTTAGCGTGCAAAGACAGTTTCAGTACGAAGGAATGGATGCTTTTGTTGATGCAAGAAAATGAACAGAGTGGTTATTGAGCAAATCGCAAACTGCACACATGCAATCCTCGTTTCCTTCTGCAAGACATAAAGAACCCGAAACACGTTTCAGCCGAAACTACTGCAGCATGAAGACGGAGCTACAAACTCGTATATTTATCTGCATGGTTGCATTTAACTTGAAGGATGCTCATCTGTTTGGGTCACATGTCACGTCAATCCACAGATAATCCAGGTTAATCCACAGAGTACATAATACTCTCTGTGCATTCTTGATGACAATCCAGCCCAGTGGTCATTTACTTTCACATTGCACCTTGCGCAGCACGACGTCTCTAAATGCTTTACTGTAGAACATAAGATTGACAATAAATTGTAAAAACTAAACACCGCAAACAGAACGGAGAGTCGACGTTACATGATGTTGAGGACTGAAGAAGAAAAAAAGCACAAGAGAAAATGAACTGCGGAAAGATAAAGTTAATATCTGCCAAGGTCTCTTGGTGTGGAACATAAAAAAAACAGGAAGGTGTTTGGGAGTGAAGCAGCAGCCGCTGTCTGTTTGTCGGGGCAGAGGTTTCTGGAAGGTTCTGGCCAATATTCCTCACATTTTGGTCTTTCCTTGTCAGAAACTCTATATTTTATGGCACATATTACTGTGACATGGGAAACAAAAATCAGATGGTTCTGAAAGGCTTAAAGGTCAGCGTAATTTAACAGAACGGGCAACGTCACAGAAGAGATATGAGGGCTCTTGAGTTCCCCCTCCCCCCCAAAAAAAGCCTTTTATTGATTTCAGCAATTCACAGACAGAGAAAAGACAGAGCATCTGAACACTGGAGTGAATAAATTAGCATTAAGAGAGGCTGCTTAGGATTCAGCTCTCATGGCTGCCACACAGTGCTCCAAGGCGAATATAAAGCTGAGTGCCAGTGCTACTCGCAGATAAATAGCTGACATACACCGACGTTATTGAGAAATGATTGCGTTTCTCACTCATGCCCACTGATTTGTGCTCTGCCTGAGATTGGAGCAGCGCTTGCTGTCATTCATAAAGCATCGTGAGGTACATATACAATCATAAAAGTGCACTGCGTAATCAGTCTAATTTCTTGCACGACAAAAACATTCTGGGACTCGTGGGATAGGGGATTGTAGGGTTGTTTAAATTTAAAAGCCTATTTTTTATTTGAACATCAAACGTGTGCAGCAAAGAAACCACAACATCTCCTATCCACAATCCGAAAAGAAAGAAAAATTTGTTGCGAATACAAAGTCCTTCTCACGTTATTGTGAAATATTAATGAACCCCAGTGTTTCAGAGGGTGTTAAATGAGGAGAGAGAGACTAATGTCTTTTTTCTTTTGTGCGAAGGCACTCCTGTTCAGATACACCACAGTGGTGCAGTTCATATCAGGCCAAAGCAGTGCGGTGTCTGCATATTAAATTCCACCAGAACAAGAAAAACAGAATCCATGTGTAACCCCGTATCACACTGGCGCATTATTCACATTGACCCGGTACGCACTCAGCTCTCGCACTGAACCGCCCTTTTGTCAAGCAGCCCAGCCATTACAAGAAGCCGTGTCCTTCATCGCAGACGGGATATAGCCCCAGAGAAAGACACATTCAAACATTTTTAAAGGAAGCACTTCTTTTATTGGGCATTTCGCTCCGCTTTTTAACTCTGCATCCACCAGGGTGCAAAGTTTCTGTTGGCAGGCTGCTCGACGGGACGCGCCCCACCGCCCCCCCTCCCCCCCGACAACCGCGGGCACCGGTGGCTCACGCATGACGTCACCGTTCCTGTGCAAACTGCGTTAGGACAGCCATACCGTCGCGGCTCTGCAAGCGAGGCGTCTTGCTGAATGGCGAAATATTTACTGCATATATCCGTGGGCTCTCCTGTTTTTAACAAAAGCAGAGAATCGTTGACAAGTCTAAACTGATAAAAAAAAAAGCCTTTACCTCTGAAATTTTTCTAAGTTTTATTTATGACAACTTTATACACTACAGTATATAGACTGGGACAGCTGGCCATTAACGCCTACAGGAACATTTATGACGTCCCATTCTACATCCACAGGCATCAGTATGGAGCTGGTCCCCCTTGTGCAGCTATAACAGCTACCACTCTTCTGGGAAGGTTTTCTGCAAGATTCTGGAGTGTGTGGAGTGGGATTTTTTGCCCCTTCATCATGAGCAGCATTTATGTGGTCAAGCACTGATGTTAGACATGAAGGTCTGGCTTGCAGTATGTTATACTGTAGTTCATCCCAAAGGTGTTTGATGGAGTTGAAACCAGAGGAACTCTGCAGTTACTGAGTCAACAGAGCGTTGGTGAGTTTTACACACTGTGAGACTCAGCACCCGCGACCCTGCGCTGTTACTTTACGTGGTCTGCCACTTTATGGCTGCTTCTGTTCCTAAATGCTTTGCAATAATACCAGTAACAGCTGACCGTGGAATATCTAGCAGGGAAGATATTTCACAAAATGACTTATTGCAAAGGTGGCGTCCTATCACAGTATCATCCTTGAATTCACTGAGCTCACTGAAACATTTTTTCTCAAATGTTTGTAACCCTGACTGCATGGCTTAGTGCTTGATTTTATACACTGGTGACAATGGGTCTGAATGAAACACCTGAATTCAATGGCATAATACTTCCTCGATACTTTTGTCCGTATATTGTATTTTAATGTGGAATCTAAATAAATGTAGGTTTTAGGCTGTTGGCTTTGTTTTTAAACTTTTAACCCAACTATAGAGGTTAATAATGACTATCCACACGTCGTAACCTAAGGATTCCATTTGGTCTCCCTTCAGCTTTGTGTTTGCATTCCCGCTCTCCTTTTCCATTACGGCATGGCTTCTGCGCCGTCCAGACGACAACGCCCTGTGCCGCACTCTCAGAGAAGCCAGACTGGCCGGAAACGCCGATGGCGTCATTCTCTCACATTCTGCCATGTCTTGCTCCGCCCTGGGACTTTTGCCGTGACTCTTTCTGCCGTGAGCAGGCTGCTGAGGGGTCAGCAGTTTGTCAAATATCACCTTATCATCCGTCAGAACTGAGCCCGTGAGAGACTTCCTTGAAAACGGGATCATGGTTCATCATTTTTAGGCATGATATTTGGAGAGTAGACCAGCACCTTTCTACCCACAATCTTTTATTGCACCTTCTTCCTGAGAACCTTTTGCTTTTCGCTGTGCTCAAAAATGTCATGCACTACCAGAAATTGACAGCGTATACTTCTTCTTTATTTATCAAGAGTACAGTAAATTTAACAGGCACTTCCAAATATCAGAAACTTGTACAGTATTTGTGCCTAAACACACCAAAGGATAATAACGGAACACGCCGAAGATCCCTGAGACTTTAGGATGCTAACACACATCAAAAAATGTTGTACATCATTCACTCAAAATGACCAACCAATGGGAAATCTCGTTACATAGGCAGCACGAGTAGGATGTGTGTGCGGCATCAAAGATATCCTGGCTGTGATTAGCCAATTTTCACTCCTCCTTGCTAAAATATGTGTTTAGTACAATAAAAACTACATCATTTATCGATATAAAATATCGATCAAATATGACTACATTTGCTTTGGGTGCATGTTATGTTGGGGTAATATCTGCTATTTACTCAGTACAAATATGTGAACGTAAAATTAAATAAAAAAAATAATAATTAAAAGAAAGGTGACTCCTGGAATTTTTGTGGCCAGCATGGTGACCTTAGTAGTAGTGCTGAGTTTTCTTTGACGTATGTTGACTCGTTAAACTACCCCCCCCAAACCTGCTCTCCCTGCCAGGTATAGACCTGTTCCACTAGTATCAATTAGTGTCCATAAAACCAGAGAGAATTAGTGCAGGGACCAGAGGTCAGGGTTCAGCTTAAGGTCATGAGAATCGGTGACAAAAGGATAAAAATCCTACGAGCTTCCTCACGCATTACTGTTCGATTTCGTTTTAGTTATAATATGATTTCAGGTTGCTGCACTTCGAAGCTGCTTCACATTTCCCGTCACCATTTCACCAGATTTTTCTGAAGCAGTATTTATAGCAGACTTGTGTATAAACAGATTCTATGTATTATGAATAGGTGAGTGTTAACTCCGCCTCTATTAGATGATTTCAGTTCTGGTTGCGTTTGAAAATCAAACCCTATAAGAATTATGATGGTATCCGGTTCTGTAGGTTTTAGATGAATGAGACTCAAACTTTACAGTGGTTCAGCAGGCTAACGGATGTAAGATTTTGCCTATTCATCGAGAGGGAATCAATGCTGCTGTAAAGCCATGCTCCGTCAACTCCAGCTCGCACAAAGCAAACACATTCAGCGGGTTATAAAGGTCAAAGGGTCACTTCCTGGGCACTGGCGAGGGAACGAGGACGGCGAAAGGTCGCTGTCAGGGTACCTGGTGCAATGGCTTGTTTAGGAAGGTGTTTTACACCTGCAGGGTGGAAAATTTAGCAACTTCTTCAAACGCACGTATGAGGTCAGCCTGCCTACATTTCTGCGAGTTCAGAGGGAAGAAAGACAGCGTGGGTGAGATATTTTACAAAGCACTCCTCAGTTTTATAGCTTACACCTGGTTTGGGAAGTAGGAAAGGGAATTGGGTTCCCATAATGGAGAAGCCATCAAAAAGCCACATAAGTAAATGAACAAAGGCGGGCAGCTTGGAGACTTTGACCCCAGGCTGTGACCCAAGTCATACAGGGCAGGGGGACGTCAGATGATGCAGCAGTTTGGATCGCAGTTTGGATCGCAGTTTGGATCGCACTTCAAAGTCACATACATTAATGTGGACCAGGAGTCCATGTTCTCCACAAAGTGTGTGAGTAATATGCAGAAGTACTCCTCAAGAAAAGTCCTCAAGGTTAATATAAACAGAATTCAATCTATGAAGATATTTAATCAAGCTTTAAGCCAGATTTTAAGTCAATTATTTTGTACTGGTAAGAATGTTACATCTGCACTATTATCTGAGTGGATAAGTGGATACATTGCTACATAACATAGACCATGAAAAACATAGGAAAATGTAGGAAATGGTCTGAATACCAGGTTGGCTACTTAAATAGGTGAACGGCAGCGTCCGAAGCATTAAGGCCTCATAACACCACAGATAGCAGACTGAGCAGAACAGCTTTCCTGTGGGCTGCCCTGATTGGTCTGGGGTTCTGTTTCAAATATTCAGACTTTCTGACAATAACTCAACCCAGATCGGCACAATACATTCCTATGAAATAAAAATGTAATACAAAAATGGGAAAAGCACCCTTCCCAAAAAGCCTGAGACATGCAATAATAAACGGGGGTTGCTTTTGGAATTGCAGCCCTATTTTAACAGTAACCAGCTAAACAATCTGTTATGAAAGGCGCTATATAAAAATGAATTGAGTTGAATTGAATAATGTTAGATGGTATTGTTGCTTATAGACATCAAAAGTGCATTTCCTCAGTTTTTTGGGGTTTGTCATTCAATTCAATTCAAGATTATTGTCATGCATAGTAAACAGTCATTTACACTATAAATGAAAATCCTACTGGCTGTCAGCAAATTAAACATTATATAATTTAACAAATGGAGCTAAAGTCGGAGTACAAATAAAGAGTAATAACCATTAAATTAAATTACATACAACTAAATAGTACATGGCAGGTTCATGAAAGAAGGTCAAATCGTACATAATCATGAACGCTACGCGAAGCATTTTTCTGTAAATTATTACTCGAAAATTTCTGTAAAAATTCACATGCGCTCAACAGGCATGTGAGCTCAACTTTATCCCAAAGCTCCTAAAGAGGTTAACCCTGGTTTGTCCCTCTCCTTACAAAGTATCTGATTACTAATAAATAGCATGAAGCTCAGTGACATGATGACACATAGCAACCCAGCAAAAGGCAGCTTACAGATATTTTCAAAGATATTATTTTGTACTTTTACAGACAGACAGACAGACAGACAGACAGACAGACAGACAGACAGATAGATAGATAGATAGATAGATAGATAGAT
>JAODJX010000053.1:5284026-5302249 GCA_026776945.1 Isichthys henryi | reverse complement strand
TCCTCCGGGTACTCCGGTTTCCCCCCACAGTCTAAAAACATGCTGAGGCTAATTGGAGTTACTAAATTGCCCATAGGTGTGCTTCAGTGAGTGTATGGTGTGTGAGTGTGCCCTGCGATGGGCTGGCCCCCCATCCAGGGTTGTTTCCTGCCTCATGCCCATTGCTTCCAGGATAGGCTCCAGACCCCCCGCGACCCAGTAAGGATAAGTGGTTTGGAAGATGGATGGATGTGAACTTTCATAATATTGAATGTTTATGTGATGTGAAAAAAACATTTCACACCCTCGGATCAACGTGGTATGACTGTGAATAACATGACGATGTCGGCTGAAATTTGACTTTACCAATGCAAGAATCCCATAAGTGTAATGAGAATGTTGATGTATACATTTATTTAAAAAACTTCTATAGATAAGTATTCTATTTTGTTTGCAACTCGGTCCATGTTAACATTATGACAGGTCAGAAAATGTTATAATGTTAAGTTACCAAAGAACCAATTACACTGAGTATTTTGCACTGAATTTTTCAACACTGACATATAATTAAATCTTGGGTGTTTGCACTGCACAATGAATTGGTGGTTGTCAGTCATTTTAGGGAAATTACAGTATGTAATAGGTCACAATAAAATAAAAGAATTCAAGTAACTTAACAAAACAGCTGAAAAACTACATTACACACCTCAAACAGGCAAACACTCAGTTCTCAGTCAATTATGTTCATTGTGAGAAGGTATGATAGAATGCACAAAGTACCATGGATAATCTTCTGAGCTAGATGTCTTGAGAGTTTCATTTTTCTAACCAAAGTGATTTATGTTTCTGGAAAATAGTGTGATTGTGCAACATCACTCTACTTAATGCTAAAGATTTCTCTCTCAATGAGTGAGCAGAGAGGCCCCTTATTTGACTTCAGTGCTTGACAGAAGAATGGACCCATGAGTGAGTGCAGTGCCCGAGTGTAAATAATCACATGGTAATGCCAATCACTGGAAGTTTCTCAAATGATGCAAGCTAGAAATAGACCAGGCAGGGCTGAAACAAGTAACACCCTGATGATCAAGTTGGCAGTGCTAAAGTGTTGGTCTTTCTGATGAAATCAATAAACGCTTTGTCATACATAAATAATAACATTTTACTTTTAATTATTAGCAGGACTGTTTATGGTAGCAAAGAAGTATGATGAAAAACATGCTCTTGAAAATGGACTCGATTCTTTTTGATCTCAGGCTTGACTTGGTTTCAACCCCCCATAAATTCTTTGTCTTGACTTGGTTCGACCCTCCCAAAGCCTGAGTCTTAACCCCCCCCCCCCCTCAAAATCTTGACCTTGACCACTCAAAGTCCCATTCTTTACTCAGTCTTGACCCTTCCCCCAAAGTCTTCATCTTGACTGCTCACAGTCCCATTCTTTACTCAGTCTTGATGACCCTCCCCTTATCTTGACTTGGACTCAATGTATGTGGTCTACTCCCATCACTGATAAATGTATAATTCAAATAAATTTATAGAAATGCCAACATCAACAGCTGCCGTTCAACAGATTTTGCTCTTTTTGGTCCTAGTTATTGTGTTTAATAACTTCATGTTTATGTTTTTGGTATTTTGAATAAATAAATCGATTGTGAAGAATCTTGTGTTGCCTAACTGGAGTACGTATGGGTTTACGTATTTATTTTGTTGTGCTGGAAAAAAACCAGGCCCTTGTTACTAAATCACGCTAGCATATTTTCAGGGTGATTGTGTAATATTGTGTAATAATGAAACCTCCATGGAAACCGAAACTTAAGAATAAATAAATACTCTGTCGTGGTTGCTTAGCTCGTAAGAATTCTCAGGGCAGACGAGCTTCTATTTTGAAGCCTTATTCTTCCTGCCTAATTTGCGCGGGCAAATTCTGTCTTGGCTGCAAACGGAATTTGTTTCCTATCTGTCTCAGTTAATGTCCTGCTGTTCTTGGACAAAGAAACCGTCTCCTGGTCCTTTCTCCTCTCACCACATCGGTGACCTCGACGTCTCTTCATACGTTTTTCGAAGATATTTCTTCTCCTCTTCCTATGACCTTGAAATTATTTGGGAAAACAAGCACGACTGCAATCAAAAACACAAAGGCAAAGTAAGTATGGGGTTAATTATCATTGTTTCTCCCTAAGGCTGTCATAACCTGTTTATTTCTAAGGCAGAATCGCACAATATATCTCTTTTATTCCTGAGATGATAGAAAACATTATGTATTAAAAACATTTTTTGTCACAGTGCAATTATGTCTCATAACTTATATTTTGTTGGTCATGTCAATGGTATCATAGGTTACAATAACCATTAGCCTTTAAAATGTGACTTGCTTGTAAAATATTTCATTGTGAATGAATGATACAATTTAAATGAAACTTAAATAAATGAGTCATAGAGGAGGCACTGAAAAGTGTTGGGTAAAATTTCCAAAAAAGTATTTCATCTGATTTCTACCGTGGAGTGCCATGCCCTGCGGAAGTGGCTAGGCGTGCCACATTGCCTCAGTGACATCGCCTTGTACGTGAGGAAGAAGAAGCTAAAACTACCCTTCAGGTTTATGGTAACCCGAGCAAGAAAGGTGCTGCAGGCCTTTGAGAGGAAGAGGGCTAAGTATGGGGAGCTGGCAGGCGGTGGAGGACCTGGTGTTACCCCATCGAGGTCGGGTGTAGAGGATTCATCGGCCAGTCACTCATCAGGGCCCTTAGGATGCTCAGGGTGAAGTAAACTGCACATGAGGAAAGGCGCAGACGCTGTGGAAAAGGCGTCAAGAACATCACAGACGCTGTGGAAAAGGCGTCAAGAACATCACAGACGCTGTGGAAAAGGCGTCAAGAACATCACAGACGCTGTGGAAAAGGCGTCAAGATGGCTGTGGATCAAGCTGAGTGATCCGTGGACTATACGGGCTGATCAGACTAAAGCCAGGGCCTGATCAACCCTGGCTGGGTCACCTGGGTGAGGGTGTATGATGTTGTGAAACCCAAATCACCCAATGATCCCAGGTAACATCACTGATGATGTGTCTGAGTTGCACCACAGGTGAATGTAAGAATCAAAACAGCTGTAGGTTTCTCTTTTGGAATTAAGATGGACTGACCGTATGGAAGGTGTTTTGTGGTAATATTCAATAAATAAATGTTATTTAAATGATTATTTATAATTGTCATTTAAATTATTATTTATGAATGTCATTTAAATTATTATTTGGGGTGGCATGGTGGTGCAGTGGTTAGCACTGTTGCCTCACACCTCTGGGACCCAAGTTCGAGTCTCCGCCTGGGTCACATGTGTGTGGAGTTATAGAGGCTAATTGGACTTGCTAAATTGGTTGTAGGTGTGCATGTGTGCGTAAATGGTGTGTGTGAGTGTGCCCTGCGATGGGCTGGCCCCCCGATGGGTTGTTCCCTGCCTTGTGCCCATGACTAAATGCTATAATGTGTTTTAATGCTTGCAGGCAGACTGAAGAGACTAAAAGAGGCTAAAGATGAGTTTCCCGGGGGCCACAGAGCAGGACGTCGCTGATGCTGTGGCAGAGGATCCTGATGAAACGCTGGACCCGCAGGACAGGTGAGGACAGGGCTGGTTCTAACCAATGTGGCAGCCTTATCGGGGACCGGCGCCAGTGCCAAAATAAACACGCTAACAAATAAAGATTGTTCTTTGTTTTAAATTGGTCGATTTTTTTGTAAAAGCACAAAAAAATGTAATACTGTACGATATATATTACACTGCATATAATTAATTCATTAAACAATTACTACTAATAATATATCTATTAAAACAGGTGCTTTAAGGTCATAACCTTTTTCTTTGATTGCCTCAACTTTAACTGCGTTATAAATAGTATGAATAAAGATTTTTAATAGAATTAAATTTTGATACTGAATATACAGACCAAAAAATATATATATATATATCATAAAGGTTCCTGTGAGAGTGTCCAGTCTCCAACCCCGCATGAAATAATTTGCTGATACAACATGGATGAATTTGTGGATATAAAACAGTCCTACTGAATAAGTTTGCATGACTGAGTGACGTCTTTGTCACCCACATTTAACATAAACTGCCTGTTTCTCCAAACAATGAATTGTGTGCTTGACATCCAATATACTGTATAAGCTATGCAAATAGGGTTCGTTGCATTATATTGTATTGCTTAAAATGGACAGGAGAGGTCAGAAGGGAATAGCTAAAGTTAGGGCCACAAGTGCAAAAATAACGCCTCAGTACAAAAATGATTCCTGCAACATTACATAGTTTTTTAGTCTCGGTGAAAAAGGATCAGTTGGCAGGCCGGATTTATTTATGATTTAAAACCATGTCGAATTTAAATGAGTAAATTTGTAACACTTTACTTGATGGAGCACAAATAATATAGTATCATACTATTCCTTATGCATTAATTAGCCACAAACTTAGTTACATACTGATCTCATGTTAATACATAATTAATGACTTGCTTCCTATGTTTTATTTCAAGCAGTTACTACATTTGTTACTATATCTGTGAATTCTGTAAACCTTTGTGAACAACTGAAGCAACAACTGAAGGAATAAGTAATGAACAACACAAATGAAATACTTATGTTTGTTTGTCATTAATGAATCCTGATGCATCTTTCGTCTCAAGAAGCTACTATATTTGATGATTTGTACTTCAGTGGTAACTGAGTAATTACTAAGTATCTGTGCCCTGTCAAGTAAAGTGTTGCCAATAAATTTAATACATTTTTTTCAGAAGTCTATGTGGTGTTAAAAAATAATAGCCATGTTTTTTGGAAAAAAAATAGAAACAAACAAAATGAAACAAGACATAAACTATAACGCTATTAAAAGCCACATCACAGGTCATTGTTATCTTGCTTTGTTTGCAGACTAAGCCTATTTCCCTGTAAAAGGCTATAGTCTCTGTCAGACACTGACACCAGTTTATTTGTCTGTTATTGTGAAATCAAATCAAACACAGACCCAAGATCTCAACACAACAGAGAACGTTGGGATGAAGTGTGGCCAGAAATAACGCAGGACCTTATATAATTTTTACTACTTTCTTGAATTTATGCCTCAAGGATTTTGGGAAGTTCTAGCAGCGTTGGACAGAAAGCAGGGACACGCTGATTGGTAACTCAGTCCATTGCTGGCCACACACACACCACCACACCTTTACCCACACATGCACCCTTTGGGGACAGTTCGTGGCTCAGTGGGCTAAGAGTCTGTGCCTTTCGTTTGAAGGTTGCTGGTCTAAGCCTGGCCTTAGCATATCTGCCGGTCCACAGAGCTGAGATGGAATTCAAATCTGTGGTCACATGACTACCTAATTCTAATACAGTCCTATTCTCTCTAATCATTGCTGTGCCAGGTCAGCTGAAGCGGCCTGTGATTTGTCCTTGGATAAGGAGGAGAAAGCTGCAGACACATCTGTAGGTCTCCAGGAAAGGAACCATCAACAGGTATGGACAGGGTTGCTGTGGGGTTTAGTGGGTTAGGGCTGCGTCCCTCACCGGAAGGTTGCAGGTTCTTATACTGATGCTGCTGTTGGGTTCTTGAGCAAAGTTGTAGCCAACCCTGAGCTGTGATCCAAACTTGCTCTCACCAGTGTCTGTGTCTCTCATGGAGAACATGATGGGATATGATCATTTAACCATAGGGATCAATGAAGCGTCTCTGTTATATTCTGTTTAGTAACCAAATAAGGAGAGACCAGGTACAACCTGGGATTGCTGTTTGGCATGGAGACTAAAACATAAATTATGATTATTTATGCCTGAATGGTTCAATGAAATGTTCAGAAGAATTTACCGTATGTCTGAGGACATTATCTCTCTACTGCTGTTACATCATGTTGTCTTTAACCAATTTAATTCTCTTTTTTTCCCCTCAATGTTCTACATAATTCAAGGACATGAAAGACTGCATTACAAGAGGTATGTGTCCAGCTGGTATTTTCCGGGAGTATTAATGTTATTTATGGATTGGGATTAAGAGTCAGCCCAGGATTTCGGATCCGCCACAGTAAATTTTGCTGGGGAGGGCAAGAGGACGCTGAAGTGCCAGAGTCCCGCCCTGTTTCATTTGCCTGTGACTCATCAGCCTCACTCTTATACTTTTTATGTGGGTTTATGTCACTGTTGAACACCTCTGTGAAATTGTGTTATCCTTTATGATAAGTGCTGAAAGGCAGTAATGTCTTACAGTAAACACATTAATACTACTACACATAAGACTACATATGAAGAAGGCAGGGAGAACAACTGTAAATGCAGAAAACATGAAAAAATAAGTGATAAGGTGTGGATTTCATTTGATATCCCGTGTAATTTTTATACCGTATGGTTACCTGCTTAATTGCCACAGTGATTATTTGGTAGCATTTGGAACCGAATTTGATGAATTGGAACAAAGAACTTCATTTCGTTTTCAGGAATGTTCATGTACATAATGATAGTGTCTCCCCTCCTCTTTTCTACAGCCCTCCCCCGCCCTGGGAACTTAGAGTTCTGCTCAGTGGGGGCAGACTTTGTGGACCTGAGTTGGGACGTGCCAGAGGGACTGGCTGAGCAGATAAAGCATTATATAGTGACCTGGTCTGATGGGAGGAGCCAGGAGAGCCGAAAGGTTAAAGGCACCAATAAAGAGATGATAGCAGGTCTCAGTCCTGGGAACGAGTATCTGTTCAAGGTGGCCACAGTGGGGGAAGGTGGCCATCAGAGTGCATATGTGTCAGCGTCTGTACAAACAGGTAATTTACACTCCATCACTATGGCATTTTATTATTATGGATATATTACGGAGCCCCTGAAGGGGACATGGCGGGGAAATAATATTCGTGCGCACTTCACCTTCAATAGCACAGCTGTCTAGTTTACAGTTACTCCCAGTGAATGGACTCGGTGCAATTATTAATGAATACCTGTAAAAACACACAATATTAAAGTTACATAGTGCGCATTGTCCCCCATAGGTTAATGCCTAAAGCATATTTTACAGGAAATATCCGTACTATTTAGGTCACCACATAGCAAGATGAGTTTGAACCGGATCCGGACCAAATGCTGTTCAGAAATTGCCGCAGATCCATAAACGGATCTGGCCCGATGTCTTTCTGCACAGTGTACCAATACTGGTCCGAATCCGCCTTTTGAATTTAAAACAGATAAAGTCCACATATGGGCCAGATTCACATTGAATGTTACCAAATCTGGCCTGTATTTGCACCAAAGTCAAAAGTTAAATTCAGATCAGATTTAAATGGTGGCAGTGAGTGGCTCTGGGTGCTAAGTGTCTGTGCCTGTGGTCAGAAGGTTGCTGGTTCACACCCTGCCCTCTGCAATGGGTACTGCACATTAGCTCACCCTGTGCTGTGACCCCACCCCCCAAACTACTGATCGTACGTATATGGTCAGGTGATTGTATGCCAGATCTGGTAAGTGACTGATCGTACGTATATGGGCAGGTGATTGTGTGCCGGATCTGGGAGGTGACTGATCGTACGTATATGGTCAGGTGATTGTGTGCCGGATCTGGGAGGTGACTGATCGTACGTATATGGTCAGGTGATTGTGTGCCAGATCTGGGAAGTGACTGATCGTACGTATATGGTCAGGCAAATGCAGGACAGATTATGGTGCAGACTATCCTGCCCGAATGTCACTGACACCCAGATTTAAGGAGATGCAGGTGGATCTGACCCAGAATGGGTTTATACCTTTTAGTCCATAAATTATTAAGAATATTAACATATTAATGGAAATAGAAAAGTATTGCATGATCTAGCAAAAGGTTTTGCGGAATCTCGTAAAAGTCCATCCCACACTTGCGACATCTCGCAAAGGTTTAGCAGGATTCCATAATAGTCCATCTTTTTTTTAATAGTTTTTTTCCATCTCTTTTTTTTATCCATTGATTTTCTCCCCTCCATGTCATTTTTGGGGTTCCACATTATTCTACATTTTGAAAATCAATTTTTATATTTTTAGTTAATGTTTGATAATTAATAATACACCTAATAATGCATTATGGATTTTGTATTTTTTTGTGATAATGGCCTTAAAATGAAGCCAAAAAACTGATGTTTTGAAAGACTATCAAGAATTTGAGAAATTCTAAAATTACATTTAGATGGGCACTCAGTCTCCTCATCTCCTCATTTTCTGTTTATTATGTTTGTCGGAATATGAATTCACAGAAGTCCCAGCACCAGACAGTTTGATATCAATAGACCGAGATGCAGGATCCCTCATCATTACCTGGAGTGAACCAGAGGAATTGGATAAAATACCACATCACTACCTCATATCCAGCACCTGCCCTGGGAAAGAGCGGTTCTCTACAAAAAGCCAGACCACAACCTTCTCAAACTTAGACCCAGATACTTGTTACACTGTCGAAGTTTCCACCGTCCTGGAAAATGGAGAGCAAAGTGAGCCAACGATCAAACACTTCCGCACCGGTAAGTGAAAGTGGATTGTATTGTACTACAACAAATACAAATTTTCAGTTGTGAAAGTCCATAAGAAATATACTTTGTAAATGACATTCATATACTAAACTATATGCCATTAAAAATCAGCAAACATTTTTATTTCCATAATTCTCATTGACTTATTATATTTGGTTATTTCTCATAGGGTCTGATGTTCTGGTTAAAATAGGCATATACAAATTACAACTAGTTACAACTTCATTTTTAATATCAAGAGTTTGCATTCTATCTAGTCAGAATTGAATTGATATCCTCGGAAAATATATTGCAGTTGAAACGACTTGCCATACATTCGTTCCCGCTGTTCATAGTCCTTTCCTCTTTCCACTGGGCTCAGGTGTCTTTGGCGAGTTTAAGCCTGTATCATTTTTTTTTGTTCCAATTCCATTCATGTAGGACCAGGATCCAACACAGTCTGCAGATTCTCCTGCTCAAACACACCCACAGCAGGGTAGTCTGCAGACTGGCCTCCCAGGATGGAATTGTAGAGCCTTGTCTTAGATCTTACTCCTGCCTTTGACATGTGGATAAGGAGGCTCCCTTAATCTTGTCGGGAAAAGGGCATATACATGAAAAGTGTTGCCCTTAAGTGGTTTCGGTTATATTTATCTGATACAACTTTTTCTTACAAGCTGGGTGAACTTTACTAGCTCAACCCCGCTTTCCTGTGGGGTCCCTCACGACTCCATCTTAGGTCCTGTCCCCTTTTCACTTTACATGCTGCACCTGGGTTGTATTTTTAGGAAACATAAATACACTTTTCATTATTTTGCTTTGGAACTTTGGGGTTGTGGGAACTGAAACACTTATCATAAGACTCCTTCAGCTGATTTCTTTTTTCTTTTCCATGACATTTAAGCACGTGCAGTAAAAAAGAGACAGTGGGAGGATGTATATGAAGATGAGGATGAGGATGAGGATGAAGGCAAGGAGTGTGACTATGGAGATGAGGACACTGAGGAACAAGCATCTCAAGATTATTACAGTGAATCAACATATTCACAATGACATAAAACACCAAGCATTTGTGCTTAGTATCAATTTCAGAGCCACTGGCTACAATCACAATTAACAGCAAAATGGAAATAACTGAATGAAACAGTCGAAAAAATTATGATACTTAATAATAATGAATTATGGCTGTGAGAAACACATGGTGCCGATATGTTAAACATTACTTGTCATTTAAAATCTGTTATGAAATCAATACATTTGCGACATTTTTTACTGAATTAATTAAGCAAATATCCAAAATTAGATACCCAACTATCCCAGTTTCTTGCTTCTGGCTGTTGTACTGACTGTTTAAGGAACTCAGAGATACACGCAAACAGAATGAATGTCCATCAATGCCGTACCACCATACTTGTAATCCAGCATACAAATCCAGTTGAAATCTGATCACTGTTTGGGCTGAAGGTTGTTAAACAACATGTGTTTTGATTTGAGACGAATGTAACCATTTGACTGAGAGCATTGGAAGACACGTGAACATAGACACTTCAAATCCAAGCATTTCAGTTTGGATGAGCTTTTAGCACAATTTAACACAGCTTAACACAGTATTTACTCTACTGCATTGCTAACCTGCAACGGCACCAAATTATCCTCATTTACCTGTAATTTCATTTTCATGTTTAACTTTTTCTCTTTTAAATATATTGCTTTAATCATGTTTTTATTTTATCTTTTATCATGTTTTTATTTATCTATTTATCTCTTTAATTTCAATCTGAATTTCCTTTTTATTCGGGACTTTTCCTGTGTAAAGGACTTTGAATGACCACAGTCTAGGAAAAGTGATATATAAATAAAGCTGCCTTGCCTTGCGTCCGCTTGCTGCCTTCGTCACGGTTGTATCTGTATTTTCACTTCACTGCCCTTCAAACCAAGACATGCATTCTAAACATGCTGCACTTGAAAACCTTGAAAAATCTAATATCTTATTTTTGCATTTTGTCAAAAAAGTGGAAAGTCTGGGCAGACCTAGACTGAAGGTGTCATGCAGGCGATTATCACCGTCGTTACTGTTCTTATATCTGTCATTTGTTTAAGCCGCATGGCTGAGAATGTCTGCTGAGCAGAGGAGTGTCTGCCCATTATTTTCACTTGCTTGGCACTAAAGGTTCCTGATACACTACAGTAAATACTGTTGGTTCTCATGAGTTCACAAAAACCTTTGGATCCACTGTGGACCTCAAGGAACCAAAATGTCTCTCTTGTAGGATTTTGGGACAAATGAGTAGCCATAAGTCTTTATAGAAATAGGATCAATCATAATAATTTTATGACGACGATGATGATGATGATTATTATTATTCATGTGCACATTGGAGCACTTCTAGGAATTCCACTTTGTCTCGGTCACTGTAAGCACTGTATGGCACTGTACAGTGTGCACGGTCAAAGTGACATTGTCTGACTTAGCTGGCAGCCTTCTGTGGGTCTAGCACAGAACACCCACACGGTATTGGGGGTTGGGAAAGGTTTCAAGGGCACTGTTAGGTAACCATAATGATGAAAATAAAAATTTTGTGGCGCCAGGCAGACCAAGGTATCGTGATGGCGGCAGCAAAAAAATGGGCAAGAACTGACATGAACCTGCTCTTTCAGTGAAATCCTTAAAATGACCACCCTCATTTTAACAATACAGCGACATTGAATGGCAGGGCAGTACAGGGAAGGTAATCTAAGCACAGAAAGGCAGACACACAGCGGGTACTCTATGCACAGTTAATCACACTGGGATTGGGCTCTAATCTAAACAGGACACCAGTACAAGAACACGCGACACACAGAACAAGGCACATCAACTACATACGTGATATAGACCAGGGCTATTTACAATGGGTCACATGCATGTGGGGATATTCAAAACCCGCCGGCGATACACTGTCCCCCCTCAAAGGTCAGTATACTATAATGGTAATAGTGTTACTTTCAAAAGTGCTTCCTGGGATGTGCTTCAGTTTTTATTTTAATGTATCAGTGACTGAAATGTAATATATCTACAGCCTATTTTATCACAAAAGGCAAATTTTAATCAATGATCTCTCTTTCAGCAGAAGGTGACCTGAAGAATGTCCTTGTTCTGGTTTCCTGTTCAACTGTTTTTCCTCAACAGCAGTAGAAAAACAACAGTGCAGTTTGATGATGTGTGTTATGCTACGATCGACTGGTGCAGTATATTTGTGCCAAACTGTGCTGTTACATACAGCACAGTTTGGCACAGATATACTGCACCAGTATATCGTAGGGTTAGGATTAGGATTAGGATTAGGGTTAGGGTTAGGGTTAGGTTTAGGATTAGGGTTAGGATTAGGGCTAGGGCTAGGATTAGGGCTAGGGTTAGGGCAAGGCATGCTGTGAGTGATCTGAAATGGGATCTTATGCATAAATCATCTGATCTCCCATATTGTTTAAGTCTGTGTTAAGACATTGTTCTGAATGGTCACTAGGACGCCCAGACATAGACTAGGCTTGCTGGACCCAGTTATGCAGTCAACTAGCAATAATTACTAGATGAATAAAGTAAGAGTTAAAAAACACACATCAAGAACCAGGAAATGTTACGCTAAACCTACGCCTGAGTGGGTCAATAAAATAAGAAAATGAATAGAGAGGCCGCGGCTGCCAGGCACATAAACAAATAAGCTTCAAGACGGAGGAATAGACTCTGCAACTGGCCTGTTTATTTAGGCAGCAGAGCTTGTTAACTGGCAGCACTACCAGGCCGCTAAAGGCTGCAGACGGCATCCGGAATCACTGTATCTATACAACAGCTCCCTCTGCTGGACGGGAAAAGGAACACTGTGGCAAAATACAGACTACATCCGCTGCTGTAACCCCAGACTTTCTTTGTTGTCAGGCTGCAAATAAAGTTTTCAGCTACCCCAGCTTTCCCTGAATAACCTCACCAGCTGTTCGTTGAGGACCTAGAGAAAATTCAATTCAATTGATTTTATATAGCTCCTTTCACTACACTGTGTTTCACTCAATCCAAGGTGCTTGACAAGAGTGTATGGACATCCTTACTATATCATTTGTAAGGAATGGTGCCTAAAACACAGAATTGGGACGAAAGAATGCCAGCAGGCAACAGGAGAGAGCAGGGCTGGTCCTATCAGATGTAGTGCCCTAGGTGAGCATCACCACCAGCGCCCCCTTGTGGGGTCCAAGGATAACTGGCTGGCTAACCCCCCTGGGCATATTGCCATTATAGAACATAAGGAAAATTAGCCTGCTGGTGTGAGCCAATCAGTGAGCCAATTCTTCGGGCAGGTCTGTGCATGCAGGCAGATCATAGGCTGCAGGCAGTGTCATAATTTTTAAGCTGCATTCATGATCAAAATATATAAGAACACAAAGGCTCAGCTACTGTTAATCCACATGTTCTACTTTTTTTCTCATTTCTTTGGTTCTTCTAGCCTGCAAAATTTGTGCAAGAACAATTGTAATGTAAATATGCAATTTGGCAAAATCAGGACATGCATTGAGTCTTAGCATGACATGATTAGGGCCTCATCGCTCCAACTCTACTTGCACGTTGACACGCCACTGCAAACTTTTAAAAGCACCGTACCATCCAACCTGGTGTTTAAACCAAGATGCCTCGATCTGAACGGCTCCCCTTGTGACTGGTCGCTAAATTTTATAACACAGAGACCACAGGCGATGAGACCTGGCAGCCAGTGGTTATCCACATCAATCATCAGCCCTGACATTCCGCAAGGCTCCTGCTTCAGCTTGCTGTTGTGCAGCATGTTCTCTAACAACTGCATAGTATAGCACGAGGGCAACAGCAATACCAAGTTTGCGGATGACGCCATCGTGTTGGCTTCATCAGGGACGATGGCAAGGTTTTGTCAAGATGGTTCCCTGTCCTGCCCTGGTCCACATGTGATTGGCTAAGGGCCAACCTCAACTATTTATAATGTAGCAGTTTTTGTTGTAAACTCCCGGTTAAGTTATGTTTGGACGTATTTCTGCTATTTCCTTGTTTGTTGTCTCCTGTTGTTGTCTCCTGTTGTTGTCTCCCTTTGGTCCCTGATTGCTCCCCCCATTCCTCAGTGTTCTTAGTCTCTAGTGATTGTTAACTCTTCCCACTTGTTTCTTGTCAAAATTGATTGCTTTACCCTTCAGTTTGTCATTGTGTTTGTAGCTGTTGTTGCCCTTTATTTGCTGCTGTTTTACTATATGGTTGTTCCTGTGTTGCTCCTTGTCTTAAAGAAGCTAAGACGAAAAACTGTTTTTGACCCCTTGTGTCTCTTGGTCCATTTGTTTCTTGTGTTTTTTTTTTTGTTGAGTTTAATAATGTACCATCCTTGTGCAATCAATCTACCTTGCCTGCTGCCAGAAGTTTGAGTCCATCATCATAAATGCCAGCCCCTGCTCACACCCCTACCCTCTGGGCATTACTACAGGTGGAACCCCACCTATACCACCTGTTTCAGAGATAATATCTTACCTCAGCCAATCAGACCGATAAAAATTGGTGACTTGTCCACCCCATAATCCCTGTATTGCACATCTTTAATGTGCTACCTGAAATTCACTATTCCAAAGATAAAGTGATATAGTAATAAAGTTTATAGACATGCAAATGTGAATCAGGTGCAGAGTGTCATGGAAGATCCAGCAACGTAACACGAGTAATAAATCTCTAAGGGTCAAACATTACAGAAACAAAAATCTAAACAAACCCTTAAACTATAACTCAAAAGGCAAAGAGGAAAGGGGACGATAAGCTGGGGGTCCCAAGTCTTTAAGTATGAACTGGCAAATGAATACAGATGCACACAACCAGGAACCCAAATGGTACATTTAGTATTTGGGTGAGGAAGATTACTAGCAACTGCACGTGCTTGAGTCCAAGGTCTGAGATGCCTTGACAATCAGGTATGTGCTCCACAATCTGATATGTCCTGAAAGTTCCCAGAGCTTGATAGAGTTTGCAATCTTTGTAAACAATGTGGTTAAGGTTCCTTTGTATTTTGCTTTCGAAAGCCTTGTTTAGTCTTAAACTGGGTTCCACTCAGCCCATCCTGATAAAGTGCTTATCCACATCCTAGTAGCCCTACATAAGATCTGTCGACATGTTAATACCCAGAAAGAAATCAATATTATCCATGTTTTGTTGATTATTTTTGTTACTATTAATGACATTCTGCTTTATTTCCACAGTCCCCCCTTCCACAGTCCATGCTCAGTGGCCACTATAAATATTTGGTGATACAGCCTGGCTCGAAACCTTGTGTTTCATACCATTGTTAATGATATTCTAGCGAGTAGCAAGAAAGGTTCATGGGGAGTTTCACCCACTTCCCTTCTTCCTGAGAAATCTTCCAAATTAGTCATGCTGTCGTGTCAGCCTGGATATAAGAACTAAATGTCTCAGGCATTATCTTGCCTTCAAGACTTCCTGAACCCACAAGATTCTCCAAAAACGATACTTCCTTCTACATACATTGTTGCTCCTATATGGTGTGAAATAATGGACCAGATGCAGCAACCTCTCTTAGTTGAGTGCAGACCACAGAAGTCCTACTCAATGTCCACTCTGCTTATAGCTCTGGACTATGTGGAATGATTAGATTGCGATCACCCAATGATTTACGTTTTGAGAGCTTCCTTATAAAATAGTTGCATATATCAGGGCATATGATTGCTGGCCACTTGGACGTTTAAAACTCCTGGTCTGAAATCCATTCGCGGTCAGGAACAGTAAAGGGATATATGGTAATTTCTCGGCAGCCTAAAGAAGCGGTTTTGCCCCCTGGAGGCGTGAGCAGCAACGTAATGTAAGTAAACCAGAAACTGCCTACAGTATAGCACGTCAGTCTTCAGGAGCTGAACTGGCGAGATTGCGGAGAAAAATTACTTTCCATACGGATCTGAGGCGTAGGGAAGATTAAAACGGCGAAAGAAGAGGGCAAAGGAAATCAGCACAGAGGTACTTCGTTATTGCGGCCAGTTAGTCGGATTCTTCTAAATGAAAAGAATCTAGGTAGCTAGTTTTTACGTTTCCCTTCTTTTCTTGTGAAACAGGTGATACCTAGTTAGTTAGAATAGCTACCTACCCTGTGCGCCTGAAATGCAATTAATATAGATGAGATGTCAGCATTTGTTTTGTGCTGCCCTGTATTGTGAAGTTCGTCATTTCAGCATACAGTATATACATATCAGCCAGTGCTGTAGTAGCATACTCAAGTCCGCTTTTGGTATCGAGACCACATTTTCACCCAGTATTAGAAATGAAAGCAGTTCTACTCGCGTTTGAGTCGCTCTCTCACTCCGTTGTGCACTATGCATCCCTTGTGTACTGTTGTATGGTGTGAATGACAATAAAGTTCACTTACGTCTATGGTTCAGGTTCAGTACTGCGTCTGTGGTTCAGGTTCAGTACATTTACACTTAGACATACCACACATCACTTCTCTTTCTTCACTTCTCTACTGTCATTTTCCTGATTGGCTTAAGACATTACTGAGCTTATAAAAGTGAAGGGGGGAAGATCGTTCTGTTCCGAATAGATCTCCACCTGTTCCGTATATTAGGGGTTTTTCCCGTAATGAAAAATAAAATATTGAATTACTTTCGGAATCATTAGGTGACGCGATTTGTCTTATATAGCGCGAAGATAAGATACAGATAAGATTTCTTTATTGTCATTGTACGGAGTACAACCAAACTGATTAGCAGTCTATCCTTTCGGTGTGTTCACGCGAAATAAATATCAGTTAAAAAACAGGAAGAAAAAAGCTACTGCTTAAACTGATTTAAAGTACTAAGAGAATACATTATATAAATATAAAATCTGCAAGTATATTTCTGTGGACGTATATAAATAGAATGTATTGGAATCTGATTAACATATGAAGTATTTCACGGCTGGATATTGCGCAATGCGGCCCGGGTTACTGTTAAAGTCATAGGATATGTATGTACAATATTACAGATGTAAATATCTAAACATAGATATGAATGTGAAAGTGAAAGTCAGACCTTGGGGGGTGGGGGGGGGGTGTAATCAATAATCAATACCAGTTAAAAGAACCCCCTGTACCCCCTTACATGGGTGCAGGGGGGTCCCCTTGCTGTGGTCTCTTGGAGATTCCTGGCAGGAGATGTGAGTTAGGAGAGGCAGGACTGCTACAGCCCAGGTGGCCTTCTGAAAATGAAGCCTATTGAAAATCTGAATATTAAATGAGGAAAATGTATTGATTTGTTCTTCCCTCCCAAGTCCCTGTCTATATGCAAAGAAGCCTCCACCATTATAGTCACTAGGGGAGCTCTCACCTTCCCTCGGCACTGATAATGTTATGCAGTCTAGCAACCAATTCCATCCATACATCCGTCCATCACCGTAACTGCTTAATCCTGACCGGGGTCACGGGAAGCACCGGAGTCTATCCCGGGAGCAACGGGCATTGGCAGGAACCAACCTTGGGCATTGGCCAACACACCGCAGTGTGCACACACAGTCACACGCACACACTCACTGGGCCATCTTAGTCGCCAGTTAGCATATCCTGCACACTTTTGGACTGTGGTAGGAAACCGGAGCCCCAGCGGAACCCCACGTGAACATGGAGAGAGCACGCAAACTCCACACAGAAAGGTCCAATGCTCGACCCAGGGACTGAACCCACAACCTTCTTACTGGGAGGCAAGCAACCAATTCAGATGGTTTAATTAAACATGAGAAAATTTAGTGGGATTTACCCAACTATGATGTTTTCTTGGAAAATAAGTGAATGCATTACTTAAAAAATAATGTTTTGTTTTCAAAAAAAGTCATACTAGTTGTTCGGAACCACTGTACACGATTCAACTGGATTCATTCAAAGTAACTTTTTTTCAGAGTGGTTGGTTTGGATTTGTACTTTTTAGACCTGATCTTTCCACCTCTGTCTGTAATGGATTACTTTTCTGAGTTATTTACGTAACACTCACTGTAAATTCGGGAGTCATCTGTTTTGGGATTAACAGTGAATGGTACAGAGGATTAAGCGGAAGATGATGGATGGATGGATGGATGGATGCATGGATGGTGCAGAGAGATGTAAATATATAGAAGTTACCATTTTAGGGTTGAAGGAAATGTCTGTAAATTTAATGGGAATGGCACTGGGAATTTTCTGCCAGAACATTATCCATTTTTTTTAAAGATTTTTTCTTACAATGTGCAGTTATTAAACAAGAGAATTCTTGCTCATACGTAGAAGAGGTGGAGGGTGTGAGGGAGACAGAGGCAGAGAGAGATGATCAGTGCATGTTAAAGTCCAGTGCAGTTATGGCTCTGGGATAGAAGCTCTCCCTGAGTCTGACTGTCCTTGGTTTGATGGATCAGTAGCACCTTCCAGAGGGAAACGGGTCCAAGAGGTGAAAAGCAGGATGTGAAGAGTGTTTGGCCCAATCGAGGCAGCAGGAGGAGTACAGGGAGGGCAGAGAGCAGCCGACAATCATCTAGGCAGCGCTGATGACATGCTGAAGCCCCTCCTCTCTGATTCAGTGCAGCTCCTGTCCCACACTGTGATACAGTATGTCAGCACGCTCTCTATGGAGGAGCGGTGAAAGGTCACCAGCAGCTTTTGACATGCTGAAGCCCCCTCCTCTCTGATTCAGTGCAGCTCCTGTTCCACACTGTGATACAGTATGTCAGCACGCTCTCTATGGAGGAGCGGTAAAAGGTCACCAGCAGCTTTTGACATGCTG
>JAODJX010000053.1:5184783-5195347 GCA_026776945.1 Isichthys henryi | reverse complement strand
AGGAACAGGATAAGGCACATGGAATCAGTAAATGATGAGGAACAGGATAAGGCACATGGAATCAGTAAATGATGAGGCACAGGATAAGGAACATGGAATCAGAAAATGATGAGGCACCGGATAAGGAACATGGAATCAGTAAATGATGAGGCACCGGATAGACCACATTATGGCACCATGGACTTTTGAAGGTTTGTAAAAAGTAGGGGGGGGGGTATCGGTTTGCTTTTGAAAGGCAGCCAGAAAACTCACCACCATCCTCTACATTTAACACTTGCTGTGTGATACGACCGTTGTTCAGTGTGTTAACAGAGTGGTAATATCATATAAATATTACCGTCATATTATTTAATTCAAGCTTTTACCTGTAGATAGATGAAGGCAAAAAAAAGTTCAGCAGGTTAAATCCTCCCAGTCCAGCTACTACTGTGTCACATAACTTAGAGCTGTGAAGGTGAGGTATCCAGCATGTTCCATCACCCACAACTTAATTTTCGTATGTTTTCTTATGACAGTAGGGTTGCTCTAGCTGAGCTGGCTGCCAGATCCTATACTGGAATGTTAAACTTTGAGCCCTGGTTACCTCAGCATACTGGTTTTAGTGGTTTGAGTCTAGTGATTCACAATGACATAAAAACAGCAGTACAATTTTGCTGAAATCTTTTTAGCCTATAAAATGTGCTTTATTATTTGTGTTAGAAAGAATAACATGGTACTACTGACTTCTTTAAAAAAATTACTTTAATTCTTAAAAGCGATTAAATTTGGAATTAGACTCCATAAAGTTGTGACCCCATAAAGTAAATTGAAAGTATCTTACAACATGCAGGCTTGTCTGCCCTGCAGTGCTGGTGATTTCAGGAAGGCTGTGGACATCCCAGGGCTCGGTTTCCAGAGGCGGAGAAGCCCTGCTGGTCAAATCCAGCTGTGTGCTTTGTTGCTGTTAAAAGCCTGCTTACAAAAAACCCCAAATGCTCAGAGAAGCAGCTAGTTAGTTAGCTAGTGTTGATAAAACCTGTAGCCCAGAGCATAAACAGGAGAGACAATATGTGCACGTTGACAGGTAAATAAAGGCAGCTACGACTGAGGACCCTCCCTCTCCATCAGCACGCGAAGCCAACAGCCTGCCTCTCTCCTTTCAGCTTCTGTAGGGAGGTGAGTCACAGTAAAAGCTCAGTTTAGATGAAACGATAGTTCACTGGTCTGAAAGGAAAACAAGTTCAAGCTTATTAACATTAAGGTTTCGACAGAATAATTTATGAGAGTGATTATTTCAGCTTGTGGTTACCATTAGACATGACTGATGCTTCCTGTGACCACCATTACTGATCTCCAATCCTTACTGGATATAGATGGTGGCAAGGAATATACTCATTCTTTAATTAATACAGTAACAGACACTGATTTTTAACAAATGTATTTTCAATACCTTAGTATAGGTTTGCATTTTTGTAGACCTGCATGTTACTTTTTTGGTGACCAAAGGTTTGGAGAAGCCATTTTATTCAACATGTCATTCTGACACCAAGGATTTTAATATGAAGAATATGAAGTTGTTCAGTGCATGGTTGTTAAAACAGCCTGTCCTCTTCTGAGACGACTTCCCACTGGATGCTGGAACGTGGCTGCTGGGATTTCACATTGGGTATCGATGTTGAGTCCCTTTCTGTGAGTTTGTGTAGTCAATCGCTGCACATCTGAACTGGCTCCCAGACTTTTTGACCTTCACAATCGCTTCAATTGCGGTTGATCAGGGCAGGTCTAGCAGGAAAGCAATTTTCCAAAATCACTTGTTGGAAAAATTGTGTGCAGTGATGTTGCCAAGTGTAAAGTCACTAAGCTCTCCTGCACAGACACCCATTACCCTGCTGGTGTTTGTTGC
This sequence comes from Isichthys henryi, assembly GCA_026776945.1. Taxonomy (NCBI): domain Eukaryota; kingdom Metazoa; phylum Chordata; class Actinopteri; order Osteoglossiformes; family Mormyridae; genus Isichthys; species Isichthys henryi. The sequence continues at coordinate 5,193,465 of JAODJX010000053.1, read as the reverse complement.
AGGTGATTGTGTGCCTGTCTGCTTATTTATTCATCTGAGTCGGCAGTGGGTGTGGCTTAATGAGACAGTTCCTCTGATTAATAGGGTCCACACACTTTTGGCCAGAAAGTATATATAAAAGAAATGACACTTTATTGATCCCTGTAGGGAAATGCCCTTCTCGCCTCCCCCATCTTGCTCTCCATGACACACATGTAGGTGAGAGCGAGCTCTGCAGCAATGAGGAGCCACCATAGCAGCACCCATGGAGCTGGGGGGGTTAGGGCCGGGCTGAAGGACCCCCGGACGTGTGACTATTCCGCCAAGGCCGGGGATCAAACCAGCGACCTTCTGATCACACGCACAGAGGCTTAACCCACGGAGCCACATTCTCTCCCGTATTATTCATATATGTCTTGATGACGGTAGAAAAAAATGAATAAAAGGCCATGAAATGTCCAATGTATTACTCAGATATCATTCTGAACTATTTTGACCTTAAATGTAAGAACACTCATTTATCCACTTTTATCAAATTAATTTACAAAGCCATTTTGTTGATATTTATGTTATGCATTACAACTATTTCTAACTCGTCGTGATTTTCAATGCACATCTTTCAGTACTTATTAATGGTGTGGACGGGTTTCCTGTGCCAACACAGTCGATAGCAAGAGGTTCATGAGGAGAGTCCCGTTCGAAGTAGCTTCCCTGACAGACTAAGACTGTGAAGATGATAAGCCTGGTGCACATAGCTTTCCACTCAGCCGCTCATCTTCCCTTAATTGTGGTGTCCCCCCCGCCATCCCCGCCCCCCACCAGGAGCTGTGCTGTTACTCTGTTAGCTTGGCCGCAGCAGATATGCATGTCTAACCAATGAAGGAACAGCAATCACATTTGTCTCCAGCTAAGAGATACATCTTCATCACCTCACACCAGCGATGAAAACAACCCTGTCTACGTTTTACTATTTAAATGCTGTTTGTCCTCTCAAGCTATAGCTGAAATCTCTTAGTCCATTTGTTATATAGCAATTTCAGCCTGGGGGAAATGCACTAAAGTAGCAGACAGTAAGCAGTAAGGAGGCTCTGTTAGCTTTAGCTACAAAAACCTTCCTCACAATGATATTTATCTCCTGCTTTATTTTCAACTTTCGGCTCCTCAAAAAGTATGTTCACGTCCCCCCAGTCCTGCATGTTCACGTCCCCCCAGTCCTGCAGGTTCACGTCCCCCCAGTCCTGCAGGTTCACGCCCCCCCCAGTCCTGCAGGTTCATTGCTTTCATCGCTGTGATCAGCTTCTTTGGAAGCACCATTTGTGTCAGGATAGACAAAAGCATTAATGTATAAAGGTCCGAAGCAAAACAACAGAATAGTTAAACCCTTAGGTATTTTGATAAGTCATTTCTTCTCATGAAGAATTCTAGCATCTACCTAAGCCTTCACATTTATCTCCTTATGAATTACCTCTTGATTTATGCATAATGATAGACTAAGAACCCATCAAATCAATCAAAGACTAACCTTTTTCTACTACATATGTTAAACTCTGAATAGAAAATATTATACGAAACTCTCTGTAATGCAGAAAAGTAGATAGTGCATACATACATACCTCATAGGCCAAGAAAGAGCAAATGGTATATATTTATACACTTTACATTTTTTCAGGAAGCCTTTTGTTACAGGTGTGCTGCTTTCCATTTAGCGATGTCATTCGTGAGTAGCGGGATGGCATTATAGCTTTGTGTGTTGCATTGTGGGTAGCTTACAGCCTTGTCAGTGGGTTGATTGCTGTCCTCTGCATGTCTAGAGTTCAGATGTTTTTTTTCCAGGGTTGATGCGGATCTTCTCCCACAACCCAAAGACTTGGATTATGTGAACCGGTGTTTTTGTGTGCACCCTGTGAAGGACTGGCATCCCATCCAGTGCACATCTTCATTTGCAGCCCTCACTTCCCAGAAAAGGCTCCAGGCTCACCTATACCCTGCCTTTGATGATTCGCTATGGAAGATGGATGGGTGGCGATTTTACACTAAATAAGTTATGTCCTGTTGTTAATAATTATATCATGTTGTATTGGCTTTGCTGCAATGCTGGCTGAGAGAAGTAGCTGGTACTCAACGGGCTGTAAGTCAAGCTAATTCAGATATCAGCTGCACGTGTGCATTCATGGTTTGCGTGCATGTTCTGTTGTTATATTTCTGTTGAGAATAATCATGACATCATTACAAGTTGTGAAACTTGAAGGTGTATTTGAGGAAGCAGATTGAGCCACAAAGTGACAGAAATTGAACAGGTAATGGGATGAAACTGTTAGGGGAGTTATGTACAAAGAAGAAAGAGGATTTATCAATGCTTTACATGGGATTGGAAGATGGTCTTAACCAGGACATGAGGTAGAATCAGAACCAGTACAGTCTAGTGATACAGGCCTGTCGGCGGGTATCCATTCTGACTTCCTTAAGAGAGAAGCAACACAATCAGGTCAGTGCTGTCAACATGACCCGAGCGGGAGTCAGTCCGCACTGGGGCTGTAACTCTGGGCTGCCTGAATGTTTGCCAGTGTGTCTGTTCCCTGGGAGTCCAGCAACAGATGCGATTTGGCAAGAGGAGAAGACCAACGCTGGCCGTTCAATGGGATGCTGCCAAGACAGGACACAAGATCCGGGGTGGAGGTCTGTGTGCTGGGGGGGGGGGGCAGCAGGCAGCAAAGCATTTTAGGGGATATTTACACTTCTTCAGAGGAATGTCAAAACTAATCAGAAACTTTAGAAACAACAAGGCCTTCCATCACTCTTCCTGGGGGTAGAGTCAAAAGATATTTTTGTATTATGAATGCTGTCGGTTAATTCAAACTGTTAAGCAAATATCTGAAATGTGGTTCACCCAGGGGTGAAGTCAGAGATGGTGCCTGGATATCTGCTCATCCTAGCAGTGTGCTTCCTCTCCAGGGCCGTAGACTCAATCCATTGCCTCAGGTAGGGCGTGTCATCACTCAGCAGGCCTGCGTGTCTGAGGCTGTCAGCGCTCGGAGGATCCGTGACAGACCCGAATGGGACTTGTGGGCGCGTCGCTGAAACACACAACACACACACCTACCAGCTGTCCAGGGCTTGAAAGGGTGATTTCATTTCACTTCCTCTTCTCATTACAAAATCAAAGCTATCCAAAACCAGCAGGCTTAACCTTGCAAGAGTGAAGGTGGCCATTTTATTCTTTTTTTTTTTTTAGCTGGGGGGTTGTACTTTGGGAGGTGTTGATGGCACACTACACGCCATGCCGCAAATTTAGGAAAACCGGCGTAACTGCATGCCCTCCAAATTGCGGACCTTGCCTGCCCGTATAATTATTTATGTGGATGGAAATTAACGAGTCTTACTTTCTGTCTGTGGCATCCATTAAAATGAAGCGACCTTGTAGAGTTACTCAACACGGCCCAAATCTTCTCACCTTAAAGATGCCTGTAAAACTGGAGAATTCCAGGTCTGTTAATCTTCAGGCATCATTTCCAATCAGAGTTTTACAAACTGTCCCTAACTAATGATATTTTTAACCATACCACATGGGGCTGTTTGAAATGCATCTGGCTCTACAGGAATTGTAGAAGAGTGAATTTGTATTACAGCTGCTAAGTAATACTTTTAGTAATAAGTAAAATAAAATAAAAAGAGTAATAAGCATAACATTAACTATTGTATTGTGGTTTGCTAAGACAAAACAAGACAGATCAGTGCGGTCGAGGTAACTGAGGGAGAGAGCGATTGTAAATGCTGCATCCTTAAAGCACGAGTGACTAAGTGTGGATACAGATCACTCACCGCTTTGGGATCTATTCATCCATTTATCCAGTGATATGGCGATGTGTCAATGACTCTGCACCTCCCCAGAGGAAGGGGACCAGGGAGAGACAATAAGCACAATTCTGTGTCATGGAAGCAGACCAAAGGGTTACAGTTCAGTGGTGCAACAAGGACTTTGGTGTGAACCTAGCGCAACATGGCTGATCAAAGTGTGAGAGAGTGATACATTTGACGGTGAAGCATTCTTTTCCCAGTTTGTCATGTGGGCATCCCAGCTGTCATACTGTCTACCTAGAGGTTTACTCCAAGCATTAATCGTACCTTTCCACACTGTCTGTAGAGCAGATCAGCAAATAAAATGAATAAATCCAGCTATTGTGATATTAGGGTCGTACAATTAGGGGCATTTTGACAGTGATGTTAATTCATGACTCAGCTTGAGGGCTGAGTCAGTTTAAAATCTCCTATAAAGTTTTGAGATATTGATGCTTTACAATGAATAATAATGGTGTGGTAACACAGAGCAAGTTAGTATGAATGCATTGCTTTTTGTAAGTCAAGACCGAGTTTATGTGAAGCATGTGGTCTTGGCAAACAGTATGATTTATAACCATTTGTGCATCTGTTCCACCTTCTATGTTGTTTACTGCTACAGCTGTGAGCAGTTTGCACGTATGTATTTAGATTTTTTCCCCCCCTTTGGCTGTTTTATTCCATTATTTTCCAGGAATTTGACATTGAAACCGCATTTTCCTGTGGCCAGGGAATAGTTTTCCAGTTTTTCTTCAAGTCATTTTTTTGGTCCCCTCTGGAAAATATATTTTATGACATTATTTGTGACAAGCCATTTGCAAAAAATGGAGGAATGTGATTCATTAATGCGCTCTATGGAAGGGCGTGTGATATAACTGTATACAGCCGAGGCAATTGGTTTATTTGTCATTCATAAAAGAAGCATAGCTGCTATATGTCAGCTTCCTGCTGTGGTCAGGTTTCCATAGCAACACCCCAAGTTAAACAGTCAATTACCACTAAGGGCCACGTTGATCTGTTACTAACGTAGCCTCACCTAAAACCTCTAACACTACCGAAAGAAAGTCCTCTCCTCTACATTCGAAAGAACCAAAGGAATTCCTGTTAAATTAGATTTCCATTCAGTAAAAACACTAGAGTCTGCTCCGATTGTATAGCTTCCAACCAGAATGTTAGTTACTGAAGTATTATCGCCTTACAGGGAGCATTAAAACGCAGGAATACTTTTTCATCTTTCAGTAACCTATGGAGTGTTGATTTTGTGCTGTGCGATCTGCCGTAGAATTTCCGAAAAAATGCAGAACTCTTCAGTCATGTACTATAGCTGCCATAGATTGTCAGCACAATTTTTTTTTACATAAATAACACTTTGAAATTTACTTTCTTTGCCTGCATAAAAAGTATTAAGAGTGCAATTAAGGGTTCTTAATTTACCCTATAAATATAGGTATCATAGATACATTAGTACAATTTTATGGCATATTCTATAATTATTATATTTAAAAACCATTCTTAAATAGGCATTCTTGCATAGTTAAATATCATTCTTTCATTGTCATATTTTCGGTGATTAAGCTTAGAGGGCTGTTGTTCCGGTGTAAGTGATAGTGTTCATCTTAACATCCTACAGTGACTGTGTCCAGGCGGCGGGTCTGTCACCTTCACTGACATGATCCATACTGCTCCCAGCTCCCATACTGACACCCAGTTGGAGAGGATCCTACTTAGGAAGTGACGATATCCCAGCGATGGCCGCTGCTGGGTGTGAGCCTATCTGGGGGTGCTGGGCATAGTGACAGCGGTGTGGTCATGCGCTCATCGGATAATGCTGAACATCTGGGGGGGATTAGAGATGTCGGGCCAATTGGGACTGCGTTGAGGGATGATAATGGAACGTTCCTCACCAGCTGTGCTAGACATTCATTTTCCCAGGGCTTCTCTAATTAGCTGTGCCGTTCCAGCGCTTTGACCCAAGAGGAAACCCAGAGGAATGGAATGTGGCCACCTGCTCCTATAGTGGGGAATGATCCATGTTTGGTGCAGGGAGAAGAGCAGCCCTGGAGCCAGGTGGGAAACAGTGGGGCGTTCTGGGGGGGGGGCGACTGGATTAGCCCCTGATTCCAACACCTCAGGTTTAGCACTAGAATGGCGAATTGGCAGTGTAACATTGTAGCATTAGCGTAAGCTACTTGAAGTCCACGAGCATCCCATGGAGAGGCTTAACATGTGATGTAACCGTTTTGCACAGAAACCTTCATGTACATATGCTGTTTATCCATCTCATCTTTATCGATTTGGATCTGTACGTGTTTCTTATTGGTCTTTTCATTTACTGCATTGGAGTTTTGACAGCAAGCAGTTCAAAGGAGAAGAAGGAATATCGCTCCCTAAACCATGAGTAACAACAAACAGATAGGAGCTGAACTTAGCAGAAGACTAGGTAGAGCTAAACTTGGTAGAATTCTACTCCTGTCTTCCTGTTCCTGACTTTTGATCAGTGTCTGTTTATTTAGTAACCCATTATCATTACATTTTCAGTCTTCAGCATAGAACATCTTGCAGGAATGCAACCAATCACAAAGGGCCACCTGAACACAGCCCCGGCCAATAACCCCTCAAGGTCAAGCATACGATCCGAGACGTGCCAAAGGTTTCACCCAAGAGGCTGAGGCCTCAGCTTGTGCTCTAATGCAAGCTTTGAACTGATTTATACACCCAGAAGCTTTACAGTTTACCATGATACACACAAAATGCTAACTTTCTTATCCCTGATCCCAGTACAGCACAAACAACCTGAATGCTTGGCTTACAAAGAAGAATTGTAATCTGCACGGCATTTTTCTCGTACAATAGAGTTGGCAGACATTTCTGACGGAAAGGGGAAGAAAATGATTGGCAAGCCTGGGCCTTGTGGTGGAGCCACATGGAAGCCTTTTCAGAGGAATGCAATTAGAAAGTATAACCAGCCAGAAGCCTGATGTTTTGTGATGGAGCAGGAGAGATCTTCACGGCCTGTCCTCCTCCTTTCAGACGCTTCATTTGAAACACTTCAAGCACATCCAACATATTTGTGTTGCGTATGTCTGTATGCACTTACACACTGTTCTAAAAAGCATATTGCAGAGTACATCGCATGAAAAAAATATCCATTTTACAACCTATTCCTTAATTTAAAAAAATTATAATTTAAAAACAGTTTTAATGTGCATTTTTCAGTTTTAATTATGACTGAATACAACTAGAATATAAAAATCAAGGTGACACAGACATGAGAATGCAGTAATCACTGATCAAACTACCCTAACGTAAAAGAAATGTGAATAAAGAAATACTTCATCAATCCATGATATGAGCTAAAACAAAAATCATCATCGCCTTAAACCTTGTTAGTGCGTTATCACATGTGGTAATACGTCAGCATAAGTCAGTCTTATTTACTTTACATTTCTTTTTATTTCTCATGTCACTTCACAGCCTAGATAAGAGCATATGAACATCAGGCAGTAATGAAACCTCTGAAGGAGTCTATCAGTGTTTTTATAGCCAGGTTGCCACGACGAGCTTCGTTTCAGTGGAACATGTTCATCTGTCGGTGAGGTATGTAGAAGATGTGTGGGCGATCAGGTCTTTCCCTTTTCTCCGATGATTCATTCAGCCACTTCCCTCCGCAGCACTTTTTTACCTCCGCTCGTATCCCTCCATCCTGCTCCTTTTCTTTTCCTCAGGGGGACTCCAGTCTAGCCGGTTGGCTAATACATTTTAACGTACCATGACATGTATCTATTCCAAGCGGGACTTTATATGACATGTCAGCGAGCTGTCAGTTAAAAGGCCTGGACATTTTCATGAGGCTCCTGAGGGAGACTCCAGGAGATACCAGAATGTGAAACGTGGACGCAGAGTTTAGAGTCCATGAGCAACTGAGAGGAACAATAATGGGACCCTGGTAAGCGAAGGAGCCCATGTGGACGTTTAACCTTTTCAACACAAGTATTTTTGCTGTCACATGCTTATACACAAATGCTATATGTTTATGCGAAATACAAACTTCTTACATATTGAAACAAACATGTGTTATGCCTACAGAACATTATGGTTTAGATTAATAATAAGTAAAATAAGTTAAATTAATACAGTCATTTCCTTCAGTGACATGTCAAAATAATTTCTTTCCAAAATTATTTCCAAAAATATTACAGTAAATGCAACTCAGAAACATGTTTTTTTAGGTATTAATATTCCTTTATATTTTATAAATAAAATTAAACAAACTAGAAGCAGGAGTTTAACGGATCAAACAACTGAGACTAAAAACATTTACCTCAAAAAAAGTCCGACGCTGGAGTTTTATATTCCATTTTTGGTCGTTTTCAAGAGTCATAATTCCCAGCGGCAATGATGCTGGAAATTACAGTAATTCTATTCCAGGAATCAGTGTGCTGAGGAAACTGCCATTGTTTGTAAAGTCAAAACAAAAAGAAAAATTAAACAGTGTTGCTGGTTTTTTTTCCCCTTTCATTTCAGCACCCCCCCACCCCCCGTGACCCCCATGATTCAGTTTCTATAAAAAAGTCATTGTGCATGATGGCATTTACTGTGCATGCGTGGGACAGGTTGTCCACACCATGACAACATGCACAATTGCTCTCTGCAGAACAGGAGGTCTGCTAAAGCTGTGATGAGGCCAAAGAGTCGTATGCTATACCGGAAAAAATCAAACTCAATTTACATTTATATTTTATACATTTAGCAGATGCTTTTGTCCAAAGCAAGTGAGACAAATAGCACATTTCAAATATACATGCTGTAATCAACTAGGCATAAGTGCAGCTAGGCTGAGCTTCCAGTGGCTGCCCCGGTACAATTATA
>JAODJX010000053.1:5159926-5174233 GCA_026776945.1 Isichthys henryi | reverse complement strand
CGCCCCCCCCCCCCCCCGCCCCCCCCCCCCCCCTAAACCTAGAGTCGTGGGAAGATCAAAACTTTCCGACAGTGCTTAAGCATAGAAAAAAAGATACAATACTGACATGGCAGCTTTAAAATCTTTGCAGTATCAACTCATCCACCATCAGCTCTGATGCTGCGCCTGGATTGATGTAAGATGCTCTTGCCCACATCTGCGAACGTGTGGAAGGCCCACTGCCATGCAGACATTGGCACATTTGTGGGGTCTAAAAGGGAAATTCATTAAAGAGGCCTCCTTTGTGCTGAAGACAGCAAAGTTTATGGGATGTACAGACAGGTCAAATACTCAGTTACTGAAATCATGTGTTTTGTTCGCACGCAGATATGGGATGGATTACCTTCTGCGTCGTGTTCAGTGAAATGTTCACAGTGACTGGTCCTCCCTGTATTGTGTGGATGATTTGCTGAAAGTTCTGTTGTTCATAGCATGCAGAAAATGTTACAAACAGTTCCCCAGAGTGGTTTAAGTAATACAGAGGATTTATGTTGTTAGTTGTAGAGTCTGTCATCAAATCATCCACCCATTTGACCAGAACCACTGGTCCAAAGCACAGTCCCAGTGAGTAACGGTCTAAACAGAGGAAGAAAATGTCACAAATCTGGGGATGGCCCACAAAGCCATTGCAGAAGAATACATTCAAAACCTCTGAATCCAAGCCTGTCTGAACTATAGCTGGCTAACTGAAAAGTACATTTCCAAAACTCACTCAGTCCATTTTTTGTTATTTTTGAGATGACACTGGCGATGACCTGAAGTCAGGCTTCCTCGTCCTAGGTTGCAGTGTTGGGAACCAGAACTCACTTAGTCCTGCTGTATTCCAGTGAAGAACATTCATTAAACTTCCTCTTCAGTTTCATAAATCCCTATTAATGCTACGTTTGAAGGGTCTAAGATATGATTTAAATAACATTAATACCTGTCAAACAGATTTTGAATGTTCATTTTGGAGATAATTGAATCTATTATTGTGGGAATTAATCTGATGCTTCTGTGGGCATTGATACACATTCAAGACACTTTATCTCACTAATAATTAATAACACTACAAAGGAAATGCCAGAATTTATGCTTTTAAATCCTGCTGACTGAATGACAGACTAATTTGTGCTTCATTGCATGAAAGAAAGGAAAAGAAATGATGGACTTGTATTAATGATGTATAAAGGACAAGAGAGCGATAACGAAATGGGCTCTGACACTGAAGGTAGGCTGACACCCCCTCAACACCCATACTGTCAGAGGAAATCACTCTTTGCTTTATTCAGAGGAAGTGTATTTTCTCACAAAATCCATCAATCAGTCTGAGCCTTTTTAATTTCCCACAGTCAAATTCATTTACAGTATTTATTTATATGTCGTATTTATATTTTTAGGTTTGGAACTTGACTTGGTCTTGCAGTTACTCACCAAATCAGGCATGTTATCTTTCAGGCGTAACTTTTGGGCAGCTTTTTAAAATACATCTGGACAGCAGGAAGGAATCAGAGTACCAGAGGAAAGCATGCGGGTCTTTCTCCACACCAAGAATGCAAAGAACAATCGTTCTTGCTAACCTGCCTCCCAAGAATGAACCGGGGATGCAATGAATCATGAAACTGTTCTCATCCGCGAGGATGCAGCTGAGGCATCTTTGACACTGTTGGCGGAGCAAGAACAACATCCAGGGGTTTTTATTGCCCTCTATACTCTTTTTCTGGAGTATTGGAGCTGTACTTCGGCAATGGAAGATGACGTCAAATGGGTACATAAGAAAACAGAAGTGGTGAAATATGCATATTGATAAACTTGTCATGTTAGATGCAGAGAGCCTGGAAACACCAGCCACATACAAAGCTGAAGCGGGATTGAAACCTTGGTGGTAGGAGGCTACAGGGCCCCCCAACTGGGCCCCTATTGATACACACATCGGATGCTAAAAACATAATACCCATAACAGTGAAATACCACGAAGTCTGAATGATTCAGTACTAAAAAGATAATTAAATGTGCATAAGCCAGTCACATTTAGGCTCCTCAAACACTGCAGACTCCAAGATGCCATATTCCTTTGTTTTTCTGGATCTTGGGTTAGTCTCACTGGGTCAGCCTCACTGGGTCAGCCTCACTGGGCTAGCCTCACTGGGTCAGCCTCACTGGGTTAGCCTCACTGGGCTAGCCTCACTGGGTTAGCCTCACTGAGTCAGCCTCACTGGGCTAGCCTCACTGGGTCAGCCTCACTGGGTCAGCCTCACTGGGCTAGCCTCACTTGTGTTTTTCAACCACATGAGAGCAAGTATGTGATAGCAAAACTCAGAAAACATTTCAGTTCTGTTAAGTGGTGGTTTGAAGGTATCAGGGAAAGTTTAACAAATTTAAATAACATAGTTAACAATGTGTAAAACACTTTCTCCCTACTCTGCTCACTCACACTCTATCCTCCCTCTCACATCTCTGGCCTATTCTTTATACTGCCTCCTACTGGCGTGTATGTATACAACATCGAATACAAATTAATATCTAGTACCTTTGCTGGGCATTGGTGCAGGATTTACAATATGCTTAAATTCAGAACACTGGCCATTAAAATATTTTTCCATTAAACGTTTTCAATGAATCCCACACTGGTATCCAGTCCAGACACATAAATCAGGTTCATTCCTGCGGAATGTGTAGATAACAAGATTTCATGGAGTGTGATCCGGAAGGAATATAGGTTGTTTTCAATAAGTGCACACTAAACATCCATACAACTGCAGTAGATTTTCATTCGTAATGCAGCTTGGCTTTCATTGAGGACACGTGACTTTTGGAAGGAAAGTCACTTTCAACTGCTTATGTTTTTAGTTTTGGAAATTTTCGCACACTGCAGGCAGGTAGGAAGCACCTGCTGATGAGAGAGAAGCATCCAGCTAGCAAAGAATCCTTCCTGGGATCAATAAAGATCATCTAGTCTAATCTAATCTATGTTTAATCTAATGTAATCTAATCCATCCGTTTCCGTGACCATTTATTGTGAGCAGTGGCCTCCATGGATGGACCAGTTCGTCACTGGGCACAGACTTAAGCAGTTCCATTTCAAAATGAATTCGGAGGTGCTAGTTGACCTTAACTGTCTGTCTTTGAACCGTGGACGGAAGCTGTTAATGACTTAGAGTAGATGCCAACAGCAAGAACGTGCAAACTCAACAGACAGTGAGCTGGGCTGGTATTAGAGTGGGATCCGAACCCACAGTATGTGCCGTTAGCGGGGCCAGAGTGCTGATCAAATATCCTAACATGAAAGAAACAATAAAATAGCCTAACTAAAGCAACTCTAAATATTATATTTCTGTGTCTCTCAACCCGGTCCTCGTGACCCCCAAACAGTCCCTCCCAGAGCACCTGTACCAGATAATCATACAATAAAGATCAATCAAAAGCAATCAAGAATCAGGAAATGTTGTGGGAGCTAAAGTGAACAACAGGAACAAAAGCGTGGACAGCCTGGGGGTCACTGAGGACAATCATTTGGATGTAAATCAAAAAATATGGCCTTATCGAAATAGAAATATCATCCGAAAGCTATTAAAAACTACATAAATGAATCGCAGTGCTGACAGAGGCTCCGAGGCCTGCCCTAGGTGGGAGCAGGCAGTGCATTTGCCACGGCACTGCCGCCTGGTGATGCAGTGGCCCGTCATGGAAACCCTGGCAAGGCTGCCTCACTTCCCGACATGGCACTGCCGCCTGGTCATGCAGTGGAGCATCATCGAAACCCTGGCAAGGCTGCCTCACTTCCCGCCATGGCACTGCCGCCTGGTCATGCAGTGGAGCATCATCGAAACCCTGGCAAGGCTGCCTCACTTCCTGCCACAGCACTGCCGCCTGGTCATGCAGTGGCCCGTCATGGAAACCTTGGAAATCTTTACTTCCCGCTATGGCACTGGCTTTTCCCACAGACGATTTCACATAAAAAGCCAAGGAAAAAAAAATCAACAGTGAATCACAGCTTTGGCTGGGGTCTGTTGTCATTTTTTGCCATTGTTGTTGGTGTGAATACCATCACAAATTATGTGTTTCCCTTCAGCTTGGAATCATCCTCTCTGGCTTAGCGTTGACAGCATGATGAAATCCCCCAGGCTCTCTCCGTGTCTGCGGAAGAGCCTATTTCCTGACAAATGTACCAGACTGAAGCCTCACAGGTGAAAAGGTGGAAAGGCCAAAGCATATGAGTTCATCCCAAATTGAACAGAATAGTGATACTTTATTGATTCCCTTGGGGAAAGTCTCTTTTCACCTACCGTGAGTCACAGCCACGCATGCAGGCTCAGCCGTCATGCAGCGTCCCCTGGGACTGGGGGGTCACAGCGCAGGCTCAGCCAGCGTGCAGCGCCCCCTGGGGTTGGGGGATCACAGCGCAGACTCAGCCAGCGTGCAGCGCCCCCTGGGGTTGGGGAGTCACATCGCAGGCTCAGCCAGCGTGCAGCGCCCCCTGGGACTGGGGGGTCACAGCGCAGGCTCAGCCAGCATGCAGCGCCCCCTGGGGTTGGGGGGTCACAGCGCAGGCTCAGCCAGCATGCAGCGCCCCCTGGGACTGGGGGATCACAGCGCAGGCTCAGCCAGCGTGCAGTGCCCCCTGGGGTTGGGGGATCACAGTGCAGGCTCAGCCAGCGTGCAGCGCCCCCTGCGACTGGGGGGATCACAGCACTGGCTCAGCCAGTGTGCAGCGCCCCCTAGAGCTGGTGGCCCTCAGGCGACCTTCCAGTTACAGGCACAGAGTCATAACCCGCTGAGTCACACACTGCCCCCCCAAATACATCCAAACATCAGAGTCAAAAGTAACTGGAGCTGCTGGGAAGAAAAGTCACACAGAGAGGACTGGTATTGTTTAAAGGGGAATCAGAGGCAGGCTAGGAAACACTGATCCATCGTCAGCGTGAAATAAATATTGCAGTGAGCACCTTTGGCGAATTAGCAGAGGGCAAAAGATACCGATTTGGAACCTCCAAAACTCTCTAGACCTGAACTGCTCCGGTAAAAGTCAGCTGTGTTTGCAGGTAAAAATTTAAATAGCTTCAGAAAGAAGCAAGTAATGGAATAAGCACAGGATAGGATGACATTACATCACCCGAGCCTCCCACTTCACAACCATGTTTCTGAAAAAGATACTTAAAGGTCACTTCTGGAGGAGATGATGCATTTCCTATGGACAGAAACGCCAGAGGAAATTCCGAGCATGTTTGTGATGGATGGAGACCTGGGAGTTTGCGATGTCTGACCCAGCGCTGTGTCCGGAACTTCCTGTCCAGATTTGGAACATAGAAAATGGGGAGTACTCTGCTTACGCTCGTGTAATTCCTTGCTCTTTTACTCATTCAATTAAGCGCACACATGGTGGCTAATCCCCAGTCGCTAATGTAAATCTGCTACCACTGTTTCTGCGACTCCATGTTGTTCTGATTAGCTGGTGCTGTAACAGTATAAAGAACTTGGCTGGCTGGGAATCAATGAAGATGCACATAGTGAAACAAGTTCTGCCAAGCTACATCATGTACTTATACAAGCAGCCCACTGGACGCATTCTGACCCTTTTCCCATGACATATGTAGCAATGTTGTCACACCCTCTCATCTGCACAGTGCAGTTACCCAAGAAGGCCTCTAGGGGCACTGTGGTCTTGCTGGTGCAGCCCCTTGGATGCCAAACACAGCGTAAATCGAATCCTGAGTGGGGCCACCGTGGCCCACTTCCCATGCTTACGGCAATTCCGCTTAGCTGATGTGCGAGGACTGAGGAATGCCCCCAAGCCCCGGGCCCGAATCTGCCGAAAATGTGTGCCAGCTGTGAATGTTGGCCGGGCTACTCTCTGCCGCGGATGTCAACAGTTTGGAAGCCATTCCGAACCGGAGAGAGGAATGAGGGGGGTAATGAGATCACCCCCCCCCCAAACCCAAAAAACACATACATGTACACACACACTCCACAAGCCGATACTCTACTGTAGATATTTTTAATGCCTTTCTTTCATGCCATAAAAGGAGTGAGCTGTAATTTCCTCAAATATGTGTGTTTAATCCTCAGAACACAATGGAGTCTGGAAAATTGACTGCAGCCATGGTATGTTTAAATGCTATTAGCTGTCTCCCTTTAGCGATACCAATGGCTGGATCCGCTCCAAACGTTGCTATGAAATGTTTTGATGTTTCAAGCAACTTGAAAATACTTTATCACTGAGGAAACACAGATGGCGTCTAAAGTGAAATATACAACTGAAAGAAAGACAGCTAAGCAAGTGACACATTAATACAACTATATTTGTGTTCATCCAAATGATTTTCCTGGATCTAACAGAAATGTCTTTTGTTTTCCGATGCTTTCCTATCTTGAGTAGAAATGATGTACGGGATTGAAGCAGCAGTTTGTAATTACGAAGACGGCTGTCCTTGATAAAAGCGATAAGTACAACAGCGATTAAATTAAAATCACTGTCTTGTGGCCAGGATCCTTCATGCCTTAAATAACGATTTATACAGCCCAATATGGAGACTGGAGACATGAAAGAGGCAAACGTAAATCCATGTTCCTTGGGAGGGGTCTGGCCCTCACACATTGGCTGTGGTAAAGACGGGACCTCATCAGAGTGTAAGTGCTGATCTACACTAGGTTTCACAAGCTTCCTGTAGACAGTTTGAGAATCAGCCATAATGAAGGACACCTCACCCACATCTGGGCATAAATTCCAGACCCGGGTGATAACGTCATTGAAAAAACCCCCCGCCTCCACCTTCACATTCATTTCATTTACTTCATCACAAAGGCTTCACTTTCACATGTCACCTTAATTGTGCAGTTCAGGAACCAGAAGGTTGCAGGTTCAAATCCCATGCAACTTTTGTGCTCTGTACAGCTCGCATTTTTCTCCAGCAATTCCGACATTGGCAGACTCTGGGACTTTGTAGCAGGGAAAGCAGAACACTGCCAAGAGTTAATTATTTCTCGGAATAGAAAAGCTGCAAAAAAACTCTATTATAAACAATAATAATTCAATTTTATTCCAAAATGAAAACCAACTGTGTATCAAAAGGAGGTAATTAATGAAATGTATGCAGTTGTATATCCCAACTTTAGATTTTACCAGAATCTGGTTTACAGCATCGCTGTTGATCTCATGCCATTGAGCTAGAACTGTAACCTTTTGTATGTGGGTTTAATCAGTTACATACATACATAAACTACTCTCTCTTCTCTCATTCCTCAGTGTAGGAGGTTATCCTAAATATCTGCATCAAGCACACATTGACACAGTCTCTACGCCAGGGGTGGCAACTCTGATCCTGCAGTGCCGGCATCCAGCATGTTTTCTGTCCTGCCTGATGAGTTACTATGCGCAGATAGGAACTCATTGGGTAGGATGGAATACCTGCTGGATACCGGCACTCCAGGATCAGGGATGCCGACCCCTGCCCTGTTCTCTCTCCTAATTGGCGCAATGATATTTTTTTCACCTAACAATATGAAGTGTTTTTCTTCAGCTGGTCTGTATACACTATAGGAGTATTTTTTTGCCATTCTAAAAGACTTATTCCTATTTCTGGAATATTGCAGAGGGTAAATCCATGGTTTAAAGTTTTCAATCATGCCTCCGTTGACTGAGGGAAGATGATGTTGGATGAATTTTGTTTGTCTAAGCATTAAACATGAGCTCTCAGAAGAACTAATACTCTTTCTTGACAGAGTCGAGGGAACAGATACTTAATGGATTAAGGCATTTCAAGGCCAACTGTAAGACTTTCCCTTTTTCTGACAAAAACAGAGCTAAATAAAGCCAAACATTTCCTTGTTGCCATCGTCACACTGTCACTCTTAGTATCTCTGCTGTGTCACGTGATTCAAACAGTGCAAACAATTATAAACCCATAGTAAGATGAGACGTTAAGAGAGATTCACATCGTTTGTTGATTTCAGTGAAGCGTTTTTGTAGGGAATCGGGAAATTTCACTGATGGCCAGTTGTTTTGTTTCCCATAACTTCAACAAATTCTGTCATATATTTGCACGTTCGTTGTAGTTTGCTTAGATGCTGTTGAAGAACTGGAGAGCATCCAAATCGAGAATAAAACCTCCGTATGAGTTTTATTATTTGAAGAACTTGCCCGTATTACATGCTAGTAAAGAGAGGCCCTATAATTCAATGCATATTGCTCTGTTCAGCAGCTATGACGATGCCTGTCCTTCAGCAGGCTTTGTGTTCGCCGTGTACCACACAAAAGAACATCAAAGGGCTCCAAACACTTTCTTTATGTTATTGCACTTTTTTCTGTTGCCTGGAAGCTCTGACATCCAGCACCTTTCATGCTGTGTGTAATTTTGTTACCAAACGCACAATACTCACAATGGTATTTTGATTACAAATTAAATGGTTTAAAATGGATGATTCTGGCACATGTGCAGCTTGAACTGTTGATGTGAATAAATTATGACTTGCTAAGTGACCCAGGTTTATTGTACTAATTACAGGTTTTTGTTGGCGGCAGGAAATCGACATCACTGAGTGATAAGTGAGCAGTAACTGGGAGATGGTGTTACCTGTGCTGCTATGGAAACCAACGCTTGGCAAAACAATGTAAGATTGTAGCAACTTGTGTGTATTGCCATTGACCTTAACCAAAAGGGCACCGTCTTCAAGATCAGGAACACCGAGATAACTGTTCAAAAAAATTGGCCAGAAGTGTCTGTGTTTTGTGGGTGCAGTTTGGGGCTGGACAGTAAACAGAGCAGGTGAATCATAGGTACATCATTACTAACTTCAAAGAAGGTCTAACTCATGGAACCACAAACCAAGATATTCACAGGTTAAAACGTAATTCTGCTAAGGATGTGGGGTCACATAAACTGATGGCTGTTCTATATAAAATGTTTGGGTTGTGCCAACTTGACTGGAGAGAAGGTCCCGATGGAGATGATTAGCTTGTAGCTGCCTCTGGGCTCCACATCAGTCTCCTCTGAACTCTTCTGTCTTCTGTGACTTTGATCGAGCCTGTTGAATCGACACCCCCACCCCACACCCCAATACTGTGAAGTGACCCACATCAAACAGCAGCCTAGCCAACAATCTGGAGATGCCGCCCACAGGCTAATGTTTTCCAAGCTCACAGTGGAGGGGGGGGGTCGCACATTTTTAATATACCAATCTCCCAGAAAATTCCCAGAAACTAGCATTTTGCCAGGGTCACGAAATGGCAACTTAGCTTAGGAGACACTCACCTGGGAGGTGTCGGCATACGACCAGCCAATCAGAAATCACGATGGAAAACGATGAATAAATGGACAATCAGTAGTTCTGACTCTTGTTAATATGGCTGTCTGGTCCTTCCTTAATGGAGATAGCAGGCTGTTCCCGCAAAGGTAATTCCACCACAAGCTCCACAGAGCTGCTGAGAGTTCATAGCTCTTTGGTGAGCAGGCCTCTCTGAAGGCTTTGCCAGTTCTGTTGGATGGATACAGGAATCCCCTGTATCTGCAAGCTCTGCCATTTCGTGACCAAGTTTCAGAAGCCAGACACTATTGGCTCCAATGAAAAGCAGTATGACCATCTAGATACACACATACGACTCATACACTAGGCTGTGTTTGACTATCAGTGTCTTTTATTCTTGTGTGCTTTTAATGACATGGCTGATACATAAAGTGGTTGAAGCAATAGGTTCCCTTCCTTCTTGCAGTCATGGAAGGAAGATGCCGTTAGAGCAAATGAAAGGGAAGCAGGTGGAGGAAGGGTGCTCCTCATTGAGATATGCCTCCACGATGGCTTCATCGCAGATTTCAGGCTGGTGTGACCCCCAGTAACGCAAGTTTGCTTCATCTTTCATCACACACATTAAACCAGGCTGCCGTCACGGGTCTTTGTGGAGCGTACGGAGCAGTGATCTTTGTGTAGGTTCCCCTGAGATTAAGAGCTCTTTGCTCAGGCCTTTCAATGCGGGGTCAGGGATTGCTAATAGGATTAGAGTTGAAGGTCGGAAGTGGTTTTTACTGTGGCCAAACACCATTCTTGCTCCTACCCCTCTGTCTGCGTCAAGATCAAAACCAAAATTAATTTTTACTATCCATAATGTTTGAAGAAATGTTTTATTCTAATTCCATTTCACCGTTGCATTTACAGCAGTAATGCTTCGCAACGTCAGTGCGGATTTAGTTATGTCGGAATTGAAGATTAAATATCGTACTCCGTCTGTATTACCTGAAGCACCTGACACATCAACTTGAGAATTTGCATTAAAATTACCTTAGCAGGGTTTATAGAAAAAATAAGTACAAGTGAGTAATAACTATCTAGCGTAGCATGTAGCATGTAGCATGGACGTTTACCAGCCCGCGGAAGGATATCACGGATCTTCGAAATTTGATCGTGATTTTTCTCAGTGTATGAAAATGTAAACTTCCAGGTTTATAAACTGACCGAAACTGTACCTTTCATTAAAAGTGCCACCTAAGTAGCTATGTAGCTTTGACTGGGGTCATCTTTGACACATATGGTTAGACACTTACAGTTATTATTCCAAAGCTCTGTATTTACTCAACATGCTTAGGCAGATGAATTTGACAGCTGGATTTCCCGCTGACTAAAACCACAGGATTGTGCTTTTGCACCACGAAAGCAAATGATGATCTTATCTCTTCTCTCTTTTATGTAAACTGATATATGGTAAGATGCTGTGTAAGTTCCCGTCTACAGACGCTGTGTGAATCCCAGCTAACTTTGAACTTGTCTCGCACGGAAATGCTCTCAAAGACGAGACATCGCTTGTAACTGTTACTTTTAACACGGCAAATAAAGCCTTTATTCAGCAAGACTTGACTTGTACGGAAAGCCCTTGACACCCTGATATCACGGCTGTGAAGTGGAGGAGGTATTTGGGAAAATCTCAAGGACTTTAGTGTTAAAGCCCCACATTCACACGTTTGATTAAAGCTCCAATTAAGCACTAAATAGGAGCTCAGAAAATTAAAATGGCATCTGTCGAGTCTTTTCCTTTTGCTGCGCTACCGGTAACAAACACAGTGAGTCAATGTTCTGAGAACACATCTGACCCTACTTGTGCCCGACTTCATGTTAATATCCTGTCATCTTAGGCAAGAGAAACTATGGGGAAAATATTAAGGCCACTTCAAAGAAATATTAGGACTCAAAGACCTTGTAAAAACGCTTTCATTTGACAACAAAAATGCCATTTTGAGAAGGAGCATAATAGGGCCGTAAGATCATAAAAAAAGATTTTTAAAGTCAAACCAACCATAACTTACACCATATTGAAGTCAGAGCCTGTGAAAATTCAAGATGGAGTGAAACCTGCAGACCAGACAGCAGGATCACAGGACAAGTAGAGAGCCTCATTCGGGTGTGGGAGCTGACGGCGAGCATTTCAAGGAGTTTCTAAGTGAATAGGATGCCTAATCAGCTACCAGAGGCCTGAGATGGAAATGTAAACTGGTTTGCAATGGGCACTCTTAAGCTCCATGACCAAGGGAAAAGGATTAAAAATGTCAGAATACACAGTTTTTTCTTGCAGTGACAGAAGAGCTAAGGAATATTACTGTAACAAATAAACTCATGCCAGTTTTACTTACACAAAAATGTTCTGAGGGCAGAAAGAAAGATGATTGGTTCAGAGAGATAACCAATCACATTATAGAAGTGGTGGGTCCAAGCAATTAGAGGAGGCAGGGCCAACCAATCAGATGTCTTGGTGCCACCTGCTTGGACCCATCTCCTCTACAGTCTGATTGGTTAGCATTTTCCTTTTTTCCCTCTTCATTTTTGTGTAAAATTAAAAAAGTAAAATTCCCACAAGTGTCAAATAATTACTATGATTTCAATATGCCCTTCCGTGTGTAAACACATCAGCAGGACCTGGGCTGAGACAGAAGATGCCTCTCAGCCATCACATTTCACACATTTCGGTCCGTCTTGTTAGATTTTTACTGGAATAGCAAAGCATGGGCCAATTTACTAAATGAAGCCGTCTGTCACTTTCATTGTGATGTTATTTCTCAATCAGTGTCTGCTTGTTTAAGCAAAGCATGGAATGCCCTTTGGACTGCTAATGTCGAGTTAACAACAGAAACGTCCAAAAATAGATTTTAGATTTTAGATACCTTTGGGCTTAAAATAAATAAAGTTATTAAATACGCTATAATAGTTCTGTCGCCCTGGTAGATATTAATCTTTCCCTATTTCGCTTTAATCTTGTGATTACCAGTGGATTCCATGGGTGCAAACTCACAGGCTCTTACACAATCGTACCTCCATAGCTGTAGGCCAGGGATCACATCCCAGGATGCCTTGGAGGGAATAACACACCCAAATGGCGTTTAACTGCCTGCCTGCTATAAGCTTCAC
The DNA here is from genome assembly GCA_026776945.1 of Isichthys henryi. Classification (NCBI taxonomy): domain Eukaryota; kingdom Metazoa; phylum Chordata; class Actinopteri; order Osteoglossiformes; family Mormyridae; genus Isichthys; species Isichthys henryi. The sequence continues at coordinate 5,161,831 of JAODJX010000053.1, read as the reverse complement.
CTCAAGAAGGAGCGAGTCTCTTGCAAAGCTCAAAGCCATCACATACCTACTGTGGCCCAAGATGAGAGACAGAAATAAATGACAGAAAGTCAGTGATCATTTTTTTTCCCTTGGCACTAGTTTATTAATCATGTGACAGTAATTGATGATATTCTTGTTTGTATGAATTGTGACGACTTATAATGTGCTTAAAATAAAAGACCATATTGGGAAGGATGCTGTCAAACATGAATAAATCCCCTGGCATCTATTTACACAACCAGAGTTACCCCAAGCCAGGCAAACATGGATGATCTGGAGTTAGCTGAAGGCTTCTGTTGGTCCTGAATGAAATTTCACTGGAGAACCCAGGCATCATTGTACCAGGCCACAACTTTGTACTGGATTGGACACCCAATTAAAAACATGAAACTTCCTTTTCCTGTTACTGACTAAAGATATTTCTACACCTTACAGATAGTTACCAGGATTATAATTATAATTTGATAACCTGACCACATTCCTTGCACTGAACTTAGGTTGCCTCACAGCCATCATTCATCTGGTGGAAGCAATCTAGGTATTAAGTCTAATAATCGTCCTCTTTTGAGACGTAGAATGACCTTGGCTCATAGATTTAAGGTTGCAGTGGATGACATCACTCTTCCAGTTGGTCCACGTGCTTCCCATTAGCAAGCAGCTTAGCTTTTCCATGCTCTGGAGTTTGACCAAACCCTTAATTGCAGGGGAGAGGCTTTCCTCCAGCCTCGCTTGCTTGTTCTAATGTTAGCTCACATCTGCTTGATAACTGAAGATGTCATGTTTGAGAGCTTTGTGACATGTAGTATGAATGGTAGACCTTGGCCAGAAATGGGGGGGGGCATCCATTTTCCTCCTATAAGCTGTGGCCTACATTTTGAAGACTACAAATCCCATGAGACAGTGGGCCACAAACAACTGGCCAAATTCTGCTGAGAATGCCTGATCAGGTGGTGCACAGATATACTTTATACTACAAGATTTATAACACTGCCATGCTATTTTAAGCACAGGAGAAAAGGCAGGGGTTGCCCTAAATGGAAAGCCAGTCCATGCAGTGATACCCGCAATACACACCCACAATATACATGAGGATTTAGAGACACCAATGTTATGCTCCAAACTAAAAATTATATCACCGGAATGTTCTTGTGGTATTGTAGCTCTGTAATGAAGTGATAGGGCCCTTTGCATAAACATAATAAAATAAAAACAAATAGCTCGAAGTTCTTTGTAAAGAATTTTTTCATAGAATTCATTAAAAATCAGGTAAAAAAATACTTAAAATAATAATCAGTATGACTGCTATTGTCACATCTGGCTTGCATCTCCCTTAAACTCAGCACATAGCCCTGCTGTTTGGTACTCAGCCTGGCCATCCTTAGGCACACAGATTTCCACATATCCGGCTTTGCAGAATGCAGAGGCGAGAGACACAGCCAGGCGAAGGGGGAAGCCCTAATTGTGTTTGGCTTTCCAGGCTGACCAGTCAGCTGACACGTCCAGCTCTCGGCCCCTTCGGCACACACGCTTATCGCCTTCTCTAAACATCCGGGCCATTTCCTCTGGCCGCCGTGCCAGGGCACAGGATGATAATGTGGCCCGACTCTATCTCCAGTTAACCTAGGGTCATATCAGTGATTGCAGGTCGCCGGATGCTAACTCCTGATACCACCGAGCCTTGTGTGCTGAAGGCTTGGGTTCACATTTGACAAAGCTGTCTAATCCTCTCTTCTTATGTAGCTACCTAATGTTTTTGAACTGCTGTACATATCATACTCAGATTTTAAACCTCAGAATGAAACTGCGGAAAAGATAAAAAAAGATAAAGTTCTGTGAAATATTTCATGAGATATATGTATATAATGTATATAACTGTGTATATAT
>JAODJX010000053.1:5119723-5130279 GCA_026776945.1 Isichthys henryi | reverse complement strand
CCCCCCCCCCCCCCCCCCCCCCCCCCCCCCCCCCCCCCCCCCCCCCCCCCCCCCCCCCCCCCCCCCCCCACCATTACTAAAGAGGAAGTCAACTCTGACCTCTGCCCCCAGTCTTTCATTCCCGACATCTGCTGCGGGTCCTTGGCAAGGCAGCGGTGGAGACAGAGGCGGGGGCTACGGAGGCGTAGAGCGCGGGGGCACGGAGCGTTACGTGGAATTATTTAAAAAGAGAAAGAGAGACAGAAAACAGGGAGCCTTTGAGTCTCGGAAGACGCAGCTGGAGATTCTTACTGATGTGGGACAGGATGTGTTCAGGCCTCCGTGTCGGGAGGGGGTCCCATAGGAATAACCCGCCCGCTCCCCCTCCCTTGGGGCCATGCAGCTGAATAAGGAGCCCCCCCCCCCTTCTGTAAGGAGGGGTCGACGGACGGACAAGCCAAGAGATCAGTGTTTCATCACCCACATCCTGTCCCGGTTCAGAACCAGGACAAAATATCTTACAGAATGTTAAACTGATCATTACAACATCAGAGAAATTAAACCGAAGAGGAATTAAGCAGAACATCACCTTTCAGTTGTATATACTGTGACTGTATACACTTTAAATCTCCTTTATTAAACATTAATTAATGTGTTTACAGGTGCAAGCCAAAATTTTGACATCTATTAAATATCCTTTTATGAGTGTGTGATATTTAGCAAATAAGCTATTCTCTTATTTCTTCCAATGTTATTAAAATGAATTTCTAAAGCACAGAAATAGCCATCGGTTTTGAGCCCCCACCACTGGCCCTGCAGCTAATTTCCATTTATACTGTTATAGCGGAAATGATGAGAAGCACATTGGGTGAGGAAGGCGAGCGGAGATGGCTGTTTGTGATTAATCCCCTCCGTGGATGTTGTGTGGAAAGCCCTCGGCTGGGGGAATCGTATTCCCGTGGCTGCCTTCGAGGCACGGGACGCCAGTTCCGTTCTGACTCACCGGGCAATCACCGTGCTGAGGGAGGGGGCATCTAGCCTGTGTGTGTGTGTGTAGGGGGGGGGGGGATTTCCGCTTTTCCCAGAAAACTTCTTTGTGGAACAGGAGGGAACCCAATATTTAAATTATAAAGATCCGGAGGGACAGTTCTGCTTATGTCTCTGGAAGTAAAATGACATTTCATCAAACCTCTGAGCTGTGGCTTTAAACTGAGCTCCTTTATCAGCATCAGAAGATAACGAACACCTTGCCAACATAAAGACGTGAATGAAAAAGGTGCCTGAAGCTGTTATCAGCCAGCAGAATGGATTTAGTGCCATATTTCCTACATCCTGACTGCCTGTTTCTACAGGTGGAATGAAAACAGATGGTGTTGCCTGGGCTAAAGTTACTTCAGAGTCTCACATGAGTGCAACTTTCTTCCTCTTAAATTCACAGAATTGGGATAACAGACAGCTGCCATCACAGCAGTGCAGGTCCAGCTTCCCCAAGTTAAACCCGCAAAATAAATACTGTCATAACAGCAGAAAAATAATCAATATGTAAATAAGATAAAATTCAAGGACCCCTTCAATGGCACTGCGTGTCACATTATCAAATGTCTGTGAGCGCTAATCGCTAAGCCGCTGACGGCGCATGCATCTATCATCACTCCTCCAGATTTCCTGCTCCTAATCGCCCATACAGAGCTGCCTTGTCCATTTGCCCTGGCTAAAGCGCTTCGCGTAACGTCCTGAAAGAAACGCACATGACTTTGTTTCCAGGTGCACACAGGTGACAGGCTATCGGCACGGCGCTAATTTGTGCTAAGCTATTAGCAGAAGCTAAATTCTGCACTGACACTGAAAAACATGACCAGTTGGCCCATATTCTCAATGCCGAGATTGAAATCCATTCAGTTCCAAATATAGGGCCTATAATGGCAATGGAATTGCTAGTAACCAAATACCTAATGCAACATGTAATTGAAAATTACAAAAATATCACATTGTAGCACCATTATACTACTGATATCTTTAAAAGAATTCTTATAATTAGTGGCTTTTATAAAATATAATGGGTATTGCTTCAGTGTAGGAGTATTTACGCCAAAGCCAAGGCAAGGCAAGACTGTTCCAGAGGCCCACGGCCCAAACCAAGTCAGTCTAAAAATACCTTGTGGTTAATTACTCACTCCGGGTTCTGAGAGACAACCCCGGTATTTATAGACGTTGCATGTGTTCCCGGTCGAAGCCGCTGAGGTTTCCGTCAGATTTTGTCCAGGATCAGCGAGTTAAGTTTCCCCTCGAGGTCACTCTGCTTTTCTTCAGCCGAGTAACGGATGACTAACAAAATAAAGAGGTGTCGGTGGGGGCCAGAGCAGGTCCTGTCAGCACCTGAAAGTAGCCTGCCTACTCACGCCAACTATGAAACGTGGGTGCCGATTGGCCATTTATTACCTTCCAACAGGTGGTCCGTGATTGATGTAGGAACTTGTAGCTTTGTCTCCCCAAGCTACAGTCTGGACCATTTGTTGTCAATAAAGATTCCCCTATAATGCCATAAAACCCGCAATACGCTCGCCCCCCTCACCCCTGTCCTCAGGGTGACCTTTCAGAGGTGTTAGCTCTGAGGCCAGGAAGACCGCTAAGCTCTTCTTTTCAGATTCTCTAAGCCAAAAAACATTCCAGCAAATGCGAGTTATATCTGAACCAAGTAACATTTGATAGACAGAATAATGATGACCTTCAAAGGTCTTTCCTTACCAAAGTTACGGGAAATCAACTTTAAATAAGGGATTCAGTGGAAGTTGGGCATTTGGACATCAAATCTAGGCATCTACAAAAGGACGCAGATGTTAATTTTGAAAACCCCTTGAGGTAAATCTGTAAACCTACAATCCACCAGACATAAAATTGTCTTGGTGTTATACCAGTATGATCACCTACTGAAATACTTCGTCCAGAAGAAGACGAGAACTACATGAGGCGTAAAAGAAACCACGCATGCAAAAAAGCCAGAGGCTTTAAAGAAGAAGAGACAAGACATAAAATTTGTTCATTAATTAATATATTTTTTCTGCATTATAGTTAACAGTTTGTGTCACCATTTATTTTTTCAGTAAGTATTGGGGTTTGTTATATTCAGACATGAGTAAAATTTCAAGACTGTCTTTTGCAATAAATATCATAAAATAATAAAGCTTCACATAATAAATATTCTTTACAACCAAAGGGGTTTTAACTAATTTTTTCTTTAAAAAATAGCCATTATTCATCTTTAGGTTTTATATATAACATTTACAAAAGGAAAAATCCCACAGTTGTGGTGTCTGAACAGAACGAATGTGAAATATGAGTGAAAACAAACAAACAAACAAACAAATGTCCTGTACAAAACATCACTAAGCAACCGCCAGGCGCGACCTTAAATGCGTCGCTAACCGGTGACTCCAGGAACAGCCCCGGTCGCCACGGTGATCTGGTAACAGCTACATATTGTCTAGAGATAGTCCTTCACAGATTTGGTAAGGGGCTTTCAGGCAAGCGAAGGTAGAACTAAACTAGGGGGGACCTTAACGTGTCGAAAGCATCGATGACTATCGGAAGATGACACGCGGGACCGGTAAGGCAAACACTGGTTTGGAGGAAGGTCCTGTCTCAAAATGCAGGGAAAGATCCATAAAAGTAAAGAGTGGTTTCTTGGCCAAGACATAGAATTTAAATCGACAGGCACTAATATATTTTGACACACTATAATAATAATTATAGTAATAATACAGCGATTATATAATTCCTTCTCCAGATCAGGAGGGCTTCACAGGGCCCTTTGGTGACCAGTTCTCCAGCTTACAGTACACCGTGTTGGAGTGCTTGCAGCGGCAGCCAGGCCTCCTGGCCCAGTCGTAGCAGCCCTGACAGGCCCTGACGCAGCCCTTGGCGGGGGGGTAACACAGCAAGCAGGGCAGAAGTCCGGAGAGGAGCCCCATGGAGAGGAAGCGTGAGCAGCAGTGGGGGCGTGACAGGGAGCAGGGGCTATCCGCGCACGAGTCGCCCTGGTCGTCGTCGGAGCAGTGGTAGAAGAGGGCCCTCACCAGACACATGCACGTGGCGTTCTCCGCGGCGCTGTCTGCCGAGCAAAGGCACAAGCCGCGACAGGCCAGGCACGAGGGCAGGGTGCGGGGTGCCGTGCACTCGCCGCATTTACACCGGCCACAGCGTTCACAGATGAAGCGGTGCGCATCATCAGGCTCGTCCGCCGCTCTGACCGCCGGCTTCAGCGTCTCCCCGGTGGGCGCCGGCTGGGTGCGCATCGGCGGCCAGCCCCGCTCGGGCCGGCTAGGTGGCGAGCGTCCCAGAAGACCCCGCTCAGAGCAGCTGCTGCCTGAGCTTCCAGAACTGGTGGAGCGGCTAAGTGGCGGCACCCGGGCCACATGCCGCGGGGCCACCTGGACCCCACCCTCGCAGTTGTTGTTGACGCCAATGACCTCGTGCGTGCGTTCCGGCTTCCCTGTCCGGCACGGGGGCCGTCTGGCCACCGCGGGCCCTTCTGTGTACTCGTTTGATGACCTAATGGCCTTGATCTGGTCCAGGGAGAGGACGGCGGGGCGTTGCAGTTCCCGATCACGGTCTAGCCGGGTCCTACCCCCCCGTGGGGGCTGCTGGATTACAACCAGTACACCGTCAGGGCCGTGCTGACTTTGGACTTCCATCTGGGCCTATCACCACTTCCGACACTCACTGTGGACTTGGCATGCATCGGAAATCCTGCAGAGAGGCAGAAAGGAAGAAATAAATCTGGATGAAAATAAGGGACTATGTCCATGAAACTGAATTTAAAAAATATCTTAGCCACTACTCAGAAAACTTCAGACCTATGAAGAACATATTTTCTATGTTCTATACAGACGACGTGGGAAATTTTAATCCATTCAATTTTACTTTTAAAGACAACGGCAAAATCCTTGTAACACTCTGCAACTAACTGTGATTTTTCAACCCACTTTCTACACATCTGAAACTCTTCCCATGTGCATTTACATTTGTATAGTTTGTTAACATTAAAGTGCCTCACAGCAGCGAATGGGAGGACACGGTCCACGCAAAACCGTTTCACAGATGTGAACTCAAACTTAAAAGCATAGAATAAGGAAATGAATGCGATGGGTACAGCACGGTGCCATGCATGTTATCAGCACTGCCGTTACAGGCGCAGAGAAATAAGGACACTGCAACTTTAAGCGCTGGAGAAAAACAAGCCCGTCTCGAATAGTGTAGAACCACGTTTTCGAACTTCACCATTATTATTGGGAAATGGATGGATGGACCATTATTATTATTATTATTTAATAATAATAATAATAATAGCGCACTTACTACTTGGAAATACTACAGTAATAAAACACCCGTGCGATAGTAGTCAAGCTCTTTTGCTGTTACTTTGCTTAATTTATTTGTCCGCATTGCACCCAGGACTGTCCCAGGCAGTAATGCAGTCTATAACTGGTCTTGACGATGATGGGCAAAAGTCCTCCGGAAATCCAAGTAATCCGTCCCCTGCGCCGCGTATTTATCCGCAATAGCCGCTCCGTGAGCCGGTAGTAAACGACTGGGGAAGAAAGGACGGGCGCCCGGCTTAGGGCGACACGGCGGCGCCCTCCGCGGCAGAGAGCGGGGGAGTGACTGGTAAACATCGCCGGAGACGCGCCGCTGGAGGACGGCGAGACTTATGAATGAAAGCTAGCGCCTGGGGGGGGTGTTTGTTAACCGCGGGAGGGCCGACTCGCCTTTAAAGTACTTAAGTTATTCCGTCCGTCCATCCATCCACCCATTTTCTGTGACCTATTCATTTGTAGTTATTTCGTGCGATGTTAAAAAAGGGCATTTAAACAAATGTAAATGTGGTGCCTAAGCGATATCGATCGTCTCGTGGTCTTCAGCTCCAAATGCAAATCGTAATGCGCGTTTTATCAGAACTCAAGCGAATTATTATGCACAAAAATATATAAGACGAACATGAACGCATAAAGTTCCTTCATACCTGTTACCCAATTTCTTTGTTAAACTATAACCACTTTTAATGTGAGTGTTTGGTGATATTTCAGCATCACGTGTAATTATAATAATGCAGTCAAATTGTACACTTCACATCATATAGGTTGTTAGATTTATTTGATAGGTTAATGTAAAGAATGAAAGCTCACCTATCTATATATGCAGCCATCCATGCCGAATTCATCAACCAATACGCAAACAGACATCAATCCAAAAAGGCATTAAAGTTCGCACATACGAAAAGATTATTGTAAATTCCACACCGAAGACTCAGATCCTCCGGAGATTTGTCCTTCTACACATATGCGCGACATGACTCAGATGTTGTAAATCCGCACATGGAGTGTATGGAAAGAAACGAGCGTCTTCAGGGCTCCGGGAGCGCAAGTCTGCAGACGAGTCGCTTCATCAAGCGCTTAGTTTTTAACTTCAAAATCAAAAAACAAAAACCAGCATCAACATCAAAAGCAGAGACGCGATGCAAATGCTGGATCCAGGGAATCGGTGGTTCTGTCGCAAAGCCAATGATTAAATCGGTTTGTTGCGCGGATTTTCCCGTCACAAACTGTCACCTTCCGTGCACCGCAAGCGCTGCTCCCACTACGGAATGAATGGGAAGCTGGAGGTTTGTACTGGTGGCACTGGACGCCTCTGATTGGCCACTGAGAGAGGATACACTGCATCCGCTCTTCGTTGATTGGCTAGCGGGAGAAGGCTGAACAGTCATCAAACGTGCGCAGGTTTCCTTTAAGGGGGCTCAGCTTTACAGCTCGCGGTCAAATGAAGCATTTTTTTTTTTTTTTGGGGGGGGTCCCCACTGTCATTTTCCGGTTCAGATAAAAATTTAATTTTAGGCCTGAAAATACAGACGCGTATCATTGTTAAAGCCCAGTCATGATTCGTTTATTTTTAGTAATTATTATTATTGTTATTTTATTTCAGTTAGAAGACACCGCAGTTTTGTTTCGGAGCCCAAATCTACCTCCAAAACTGAAAATCACCATCGTAATTCTTGGTGTATTACTGTTAAATTCGGTATTTATGACGGCCCGTGAACCACCTTAAATCCTGCTAAGAGGAGGGAGATGAGATAAGATGCCCTCGTCTGATCTCCATCTTCTTGATGGGTGTCGAGGATGCATTACATCCGGATGTGTGATAAAGGGAACTTCAATACAAAGTCAGTCTTCCGTATTCAAACTGAATATCAATTGCCTTTAACTACAACGACCTCGTCAACGGCTCTAAAACTGGTTTAGATGATCAAACATGTGTGATTCTGTAAAATGTATCACGGCAGTTAATTTTAGGATCTTGCAACTGCATTGATAAAGCAGAAGAAGTTTTGAGAAATGCACGCACGTAATGCACTTAAGGGAGAGAAAATAAACACAAATACATTTTATTCTGTTTTATGTTGTAGCCAGATTAATTTATTCAACAGTTATTTATTTCCTAAAACTAAATTTAAACAGCCCACGTACAGCACAAGGCTTATGTAACATTCATGGTTCAAAGAGATTGATTAATGATATTAAGAACAATAAATGATTTCATGGGATAAATACGCTTAGCCTATACAGGCTGTTCACGAGTATAAATAAGAAGAGCAAAGGCTTCCTTTAGTGCCGAAGACTATAAGATCGTCATTTCGCACGTCGGCTAACCGTCGATGTCAGATAAAGAAAGTGGCCGCAGTGGATCCAGTCCCGCCTGCATTCAGGGGCTATCGACGCGGCTGGCGACAACCAGTCAGCGATATTTGTTCATTTTTTGTGCGTCACACAATACATTTAGCATCGGAGCTCTAAGTAATTTAGGTCACAAGAATTAGTTGTAACAAATTACAGACAAGCGTTGTAACTTATCCATAAAATCCTAGATTGAAGTCAAAAGTCAAATGAGTGGAAGTTGTTTTGCATTAACGGATATAGTACAACAGGTGGTATATATAGACGATGCAGACCAAACTAAATCCAATGGAAGTTACCCAATTATTTCGCATGATAAGATGACAATTTTACCGTGTATATCTTCATGGTTAATCTGTCCAGACATTCAACGGATGTTTCGATGAGAGCCAGAAGGATTTGGCAGCAGTAAACTGTGTTTTTTACGCTTAAAGACAAGCATCCATGCGGATTAGGAGACAATACTCGACCACACTTTCCTAGACGTGTTGCAGAGAGAGCGAAACACCTATAATTAGTCACGATATAAAATGCTACAAATAAACAGAGACTAGCTGGCTTAATTTACACCCTTCTATGTCGAAACTGCTTTAAACACATTTATCCTGCACACAGAAAACAGGGAAAATTGTCAATGAAAAGCATAAAAGTGAGAACCGATTATATTCAGTCGTGCTTCGTGTCCAGTTGTATGATGGCCATCGAGGGAACATTATTGAGAACATTATCACTCGAAAATTCCTTTATTCATAAATAAGATTTTAGACGCTTGAACATTGATTCAAAACAAATGATTCGCCGCGTCATTTGCTCCGCTCTCCACCCCCCCCCATGCTTTCACATGCTGATAAAATGTAAGAATTTTATTTCCTAACGCGTCGACAGTCCTGATGTAAATTATTTAATATTCTGAACTAAAAATACTCGGAAAGACTCAGAATCGATTAGAGAATACCCATAAATTTAACAACTAAGATTAAGACTGCAACTAATAATTATTTTGAAGCAAACTTTAATGTAAACCCATATACGACATCGATTTTCTATAAAATGGTTTTAAATCGTCTGATTTAAAATGAATTAGATGGTTCTCAATGATATTGGAACGACAAAGATAAATCTCAAGTTTCACTTAAAACACCGAATATCTCAAATCTATACTAATTGGTAATTTCGACAAAATAGTCATAGAAGGAGGTGTATTCTGAACAATTATTCAGAAAACCGTTTGCATGCAACTTTACGCGTTAGGAGAGTAAAGCCAGAGTAGCAAGTTTAGGTTACGAAAAATAACTCATCCGTCCTTGGAGACACCTGCAGTGTGTTAGACCATTGTGCAAGTGAACGTTTCATACGTGCAGAATTTAATGGGCTAATCACCTGTAGATCGCCGAGCTTGGCGATACCACATAAATTGGCAAAGAAGCAGCAAGAGTAACATTAAATTACTCATTTAAAACTACCCGTGACTCACCTTGCGATCGATGGAAACAACGGGCCGCCGCCCCCACCCATCCTGTCAGATCAGCCAATAGAAAGGTAGGAAAGTATTGGCCCCGCCTCCAAGTGGCCTCGCCTTGGCATACCTGTTAACACCCCCCCCCCCCCCCCGTTGTTCTGAAAATTTCCAGAAATTCTACCATAGGAGTTTTATTAGTCTGGTAAATCAAGGGACGCGGGATCCTCTACTAGACACAATGCTTTGATATTTGTAATTTGGTACAAATTTGAATTGAATCACTTGTGACTCTGGTGATCTGGAATTTACTCCAAGTAACTAAACGAACATCTCAGGTTGCATGGGCAACTGCCATAATAGTATAACACTGTCGGACATCTCTGACATATCAATCATTTATGCCTTGAACATATTTCATTACCCAGAGGATGCATGACATTCCCTCTGTTCACCCAAACACATTATTTTATGTACTAGAATAACTTGCCTAATATATGTTACCTAATAGGTCTGTGCATTAATTTCCAAAAAGTGAAATGGACTATAAGACCACAGCTCCGATTTATGCAGATATTTTAGGGATCTTGGAGTAAAAGGATAAAAAAAATTAATTACTGGCTTCCGTTTTCCTAATTAATACATGCAATCATGCACATATTGTATGTACGTGTGGTTTTACACGGAATTAAGAGGCTGAGACAAGTGAGCTAGGGTTTAAAAAAGGAGACAAAGCCCGTGTTTGCTTTGATTCACACATCCCAGCACCTGCAGCTGGCCTGGCCACATGCTTACCCAGGTATGGTAATAACCCACTATCATCTCTGTTATTCAAACCTCTGTCTTCCTCCAGCTTGCAATACCTTTGGCAAGAGTCCATCCTCAGGCTTCCTGTAGCTGATGCTGAGATTGGGTGGTTAGAAGAGGTGAAGTCCTCAGAGGGTGGGGTGGTGCAGTGTAATGATATTCAGAAGTGGTTTACGCCCCAGTGAAGCACCAGTGTTAATCAAACGCCTGTTCTCGGGGCTTCAGCGAGTGTGACATTTTCTCTGATCAGTGCGCAGAATGAAACACGTCGCAGCTGAACAAAGCCGGCTGTCAGGGCGAGCAGGTGCTGGCCAGATGTCAGGAAATAACTTCGCCCTTTTGCTGGCGGTCAGGAAGGCGGTGGCAGCGGCAGGGGTGGCAGCGGAGGGTTCCACAAACAGTGACAGTGGCTGATTCTCCTCGGAACGCTTCCCAACATTCACCGGACTCACTGTCTTTAAGCAGAGGTATGAAACAATGAAGGCATGCTTAAAAGGGGACACATCCGTTCACAATTAAAGGGTGAGGGAGGCGAGGGTGTGTGCGTGAGCTTCTGTGTGTGTATACACGAGGGGGGGGGGGGGGTACAT
>JAODJX010000053.1:5064946-5080105 GCA_026776945.1 Isichthys henryi | reverse complement strand
ACAGTTGTTCTTGTTTCTCTGTGATGAGACCCTCTAGTCATTGAACACTAAGAAGAATGTACCAAGCAATAGTTTAGCTCCAACATTTCCAGATCCAAATGTAGCAAATGTCCAAACCCCTCTCAATCCATCGGATATGTTTTAGGATGTTCTGTGGACGCAGTTAGTTTTGAGATTTTACTATAAGTTCTTTTTGGATCACATGAGGACTGAGTGACGTTTGGTTCCTAATACTATAACGTACGACAACTGCAGGTCATTGGCGGTGTCACCTCAAAAACAGCGAAAAAAAGGGAATTTTGGAAATTTGCTCTTCAAATGTTTTTCCCTTGTTTAAATCTTGGGCTGATCCAGGGTAAACAGCGTAGATCTGGCTTTACAGACCTGACTGGGTATGGTTAGGTCACGCCATGATGATACCGAAGAAGAGTCTCCCTCGCAATGGAGCATATTTAGACACAAGGACATAAATAATCACGAATTGAACTAAATATAGATACTTTATTGTTTAGTCTAGTTAGTTAGAGGAAAATACTACTAATGCAGACATTATCAGGGTGAAATAAGCTGCCCGTAGGTTAAAGCTCTACATGTTCAAACAAATCCAACTATGACTTGTGAATCGGTAGTTTGTAATTTCGTTTCCCGAGCACCAAAGTCCTCTATCGTGTTTAAGGCAAACGCAACAGCAGTTGTCTGGGAATGCGGTCCGGTTCACTTGGAACTTTCCCAGCATCCGACAGGATGGGGGAAGGAGACAGCTGTGAGAGGCACATGGCATGGAAGAGGGGGCGCCAATTCTGATGGAGGGATCTGGAGGCACGTGCAATGGCGGCAGACCTCAAACACCTGGCCCTATGGCCATGTGCAAGGATGGAGACTTGCTAAGACTGTAAACTTTAAGCCTTGGGTACACTCATGAAGCCAGAGGTTTGTGCACAAACACTAGGCCTCAGATAAGACCTTATTCCAGTCTCACAAACATTGAAATGCAGCAAATCCCAAGACAAGGTAGCATGCCAAAAATCTCTACCCACCACACGCCAGGGTTATAGCTCTTCTATTCAACCTCAAAATAACTACAGAAAAGCAGAGAAACACTGCAATGTCAGACGGGACTTAAGCTAACATCGCACACACTTTGAATCACGCTAATTGTTGTATGTAGCTTATTTGTCTAGCCATTTTCCAATTTGAATTCTGCAGAAATGCAACAGGGACATTTAAATCTAAAAGCGCATTTCTGCTTTGCTCATTTCCAGCCACATGATGTACAGTTTAGAGGAAAGTCTGGTTCAGGAGAGAATCACAGTGCACTGCGATCTGGGAAAACCATCAGTCATATGAAGAGAATGACAGGAGGACGAGCATTCTGAAGTTCTTGCCCTGCCGCTTGTTTGGCTATGTAGTTTAGCAGTGGGGGGGTGTCTTGTGGAAGGAGGCACCTTCCAGGCTGCAGCTGGCTAAGCGGCTTAGAGCTTGCACTTGCGATTAGGGGCTTTGTGTCACTTTCGTCTCCCTTAATGTCTTCAGTGCGAACACAGACCTCAGGTTGCTATAACTCAGGTCATCTGATCACGTGAACTAAGAGAAAAGTCAAGGCCACCAAATGAGCGATTTGGCCGGATCACTGTCCTTACAGTGAGTGTCCATGACACTCCATTCATAGCTTTACATCACCTTTCAGTAAGCATGGGTCAAGGCATAAGAACAGTAAGTGGCTGCTTAGGTGGCCAGTGGCCACCAGGGGGCGTCTAAATGATCAGTTTTGTCAGAATGGGAAGGAAAATAACTAATGACAATTAGGTTAATAAAATTTTGCTTAGGGACCCAAAGAAGTCGTAGGCCAGCCCTGGATTTGAGTAGGCTGAATTGTTTGGTGGAGTTTCTGAAGTGTGCACTGCCCAAAGTATTTAAAAACGCTTGTTACAATGTGATGTCTCAATACCACTTTCCTCATAGCATGCCTGACTAAAATTAGCATCTACCACGCAAAAATGTATTTTCACCTATTGATTTCATTCCTTAAGCACAGAGAGAAAAGGATCCCTTTTTACACACAGTCAATACAAAGATGGTGACTGACTGACGAAGTGTTAGGCACTAACTTTGGAAGAGACCGCAACACTGACACACACTTGCAAACGGTCATGCATGGAAATCCCGCACTGAAGTTTCCTCGGCGAGCCCTGGAAACTGAATCCACCTGGAAACCATCTGAATAGGTCATAAAAGCAAAAGGAAAAGCTATTTTCTCTATGTACCAAAAATATAAACAAAGTATGAAACAACAGGATGTCGAGAGTGTAAACACACAAAGGAATTATTTTGGGGTCTTCAACTGTAACCATGTCACATTTCCACAAGTTTTGCTAACAGGATGCGTGGACGCTTAACGTCACTCTTCATATCCCTCGTTCTCTTTTATCATTGTTCTCAGCACAGATAAAACGTGTTTGATCTTTCTGCTTCCTTATTTGCAGTGAGAGAAGCAGGAATTGCCTCTGACAGGGCGGAGATGCTATCGGCTGTTTGCTTGGCGACTCTGCTACCCTGCTTATTTGCAAACAGGCCCCCTCAATAAACAATGATGGGAAGGTCCCTGGTTTTGCTTAAACCATGGAAAACCTCGACTAAGGAACCAAGGGCCAAGAAAACTGGACTCTCCATCCATTTGGCTCGGAACCATGCAGACCCTCTGAGAGTCACTCTGATGTTTCCCATCAGACTTCAGCCACTTTCTCAACAATTACAGAGAAACAAAGCTTCACAATGCTTGAAAAGGAAGGTTTTCGTTTCTGACCAGGGATGACATGCAGCCCCTTCCTTCAGAGGAATCAGTATGTCAATCAAGCTTTCACTTTTATTCTTTCTTCCAAGAAGAAGCATGACAATGTAGCAGATTTTGCTCTATGCCTCAGGGACACAAAGCAATCAAAATAAATAAGGATGTGTAATTTGGGGCTTAATAAATTATTCCGCGGCTTTGAATAAAAATAAAGACTTGTTTTAATTTGTAAATATTTATGGTACACATCCTCTCACTAAACAGTCTGTTGACTGAGATCCATGACTTGTACTTGTGGCTTGTAAATATTTGAAAGTAGCCTTTAGCACACCGAAGCATTGTGGTATTGTTTATGGATAACGTGGGACAGATTACCTGCCCTGTGCACAGTGAGTGCCATTTCCCATAGCAACAGTAACGCTAAACTATAGATCGATTCTAAGTACATGTGACGCAGTGATTCAGCTTAATATAGTTGGTTTCCTTCAGACCTGCCAATCAAGCCTGTCACCAGCAGCAACAGCCTTAGCCACACCCACCCCTATCACATGATCACTGTGATCCTTGTCTGTGGTTAGCTTTATCCCGCTTAGACCCTGCTGATGCTGGGAAATCACTGGCAGCTATTAGGCAGGCATACAAAGCATTAAGGGGGCGTGTCCTCTGTGACTCTGTAATATGCCACCAATGCTGAATGAAATGAAAACACAGGACCCCATTCTGATGGATTTTGGTTTGCACCGGACTGCGGTGTGGTGCACATCATGGACTGTGGAACCAGGGGTGAGGGGGACTCCAGGTATCCATTAGAAGGAACAATCACAAAAAGACCATCTACAAATAATTTAATGCAAACTGATAACACTTCATTAAAGCCAGAACTATATCCTTGCTTTCTAAAACAAAAGGTTATCAGAGTTTTCCAAACGCAAACAGCCCAGTGGAAATGGCCCATTCCCTCCCTTAGATGCATATTGCACTCCGTGGTTCACAACCACCTTCATAACCCACACAAATGTTCTCATCATTCTTATATAAAGAATGTCAATACGATACAAGATGATAGGAGGTGGTGTGTCTCTGGATGACCAAGGACCTGCAATGCATAGAACAGGTTAGAGTCTGGAGAAGAAAAGTTACCCTAAGCTGACCACTTCCCAGAATTCCTTAAGGTAAAACGAGGAGGGAGGAGTCGTATCCAGCTGTTTTGTTTTCTGTTTTGTTTAGTTGTCCCTGTACTTTCCATTTCCTCATGTGCGCCGCGTTCCCCTTCCAGGTGGGGGCCTCCATCAATGTGCTCAGGGAAGCCATCGGAAAACGTGTGGACCGCAGTTTGCCGACAGTCACATGATATCCAGAGAGACCGGAGGTGGGGACCACGGGGAGTATTTCTGGAAGGTTCAGCTACGACCAACCACAGGCAAAATAAAAATTGTAAAAATTATCACTTGGACTGTGGAAGAAAAGTGATTTTTGAAGTAATTTTTGTTTAATAAGCAAGTCTTTAAAACGCATCATGCGCTTGCAGTGCCTTTAGAAAAATGACACGTTTCAAGGACATATTGAAAAGTGAGCATCATTTATTCCCATAAAGGACGAATTTGGAGAATCCATCTTGAGCCATTTTTCGCTATTGCGTTGTTTTGTTTTTATTTAATGGAAAACACATTCGTGTCGTATCCTGTAAAATCCATCACATACACATACGTCCACATCTGTACCGCTGGGAGCAGACCTCACATTACTTAAAATGCGTTCAATAAATTCAACAGACAAAGCTGAATAAAATAAAACAATATAATTCCCGCTCTTGGTTTTTCACTTTTGCTTTCTTTTGCTTGGAGTTATGATGTTTCTAGGGGCATTTTCTCAAAATTCTCGGCAAGAAAAAAATAACAAAACCAAACACGAAGTACAGAAAACACAGAACAAACTCAAGACAACAGCATTAATAATCGGATGTCTGTGCACAAGTGGAATCCGTGTCATTTCTCTCACATTCATAATCTTCCCTTTAAGCAGAAATGGGACCGATGCAAGCGGCCAAACTGCAGGACTCGTTTTAGACCCATAAAACATACATTCTACTGTCACTGAGCGCATTTCCTTCCGCAGGAAAATGCAGCACACTGAAGTCTTTTACCTGCAACTGCTTACGCTGACATCTAAATGGGTTTCCCTGTAGAGGAAAGATTGATTTCAGTTTGCTTACAATGTGTAACTGGAGACGTGACAAAGACCGATAGGTCGCCCGCGTGCAGCCGGGTTCCGTTACGGACCCAGTTCCCCTCCTATTGGGCCCTTTATCCCAACAATACCTTATTTGTCTGCTTTTCAAACAGCGTTATTCTTGCTGAGCCCCTTCCTTGCTTAAGTTTGACTGCCAGTGCGCACAAAACAGAAAGCGGGCTAATATTATGTACCAAGAGGTGTCGACCTACGGCGCCTAAAAATCAGAAATGGGTTTAATGGAAGGATTCTCCACTTAAACGGATGATGTTAAATGCAGATGAGTGGGCGGGGTCACGTCATCTTGCCCGTCTGCTTTTAATGCCAGTGTGTAATAATGAGTCGCAGAAAGCACCATATCACACACCTTGCGTTTACACTCCTCTCTGTTGTGTATTTTCTGTCTTGTTTTTATCGTTTGTGATTTTTACTGTTATCATATCCTTAACAGTAGTAAGCTATACCAATAAACATTTCGACTAGCCTTGGTCATTGGGAAATTAAGATTTGGTAACACTTTCCATGAGGGGGCACAAATAATGTAGTAGCACATTGCCAGTAAAGTTCTAGCAGCCTTGGTGTAGAAGATAATATCCGGGACAGAAAGGAGACCTGCTCGTGAGGGTGGGAGAGAGGGAGAAGGGGTCCAGGTCTGCAGAAAATCCATGAAAGAGGACGGGGCACGATTATGGAGGGTTTCACGGTTAAGAGTAGTATTTCAAAGTGTATTTAATGTGACAAAGAGAGCCAGCGGAATTCAATGAGGAGAGCTGGGATGCGGTCAGTGGACTTGGAAGATATAATTGATCTGACTGCAGAATTCTGGATGAGATGTAGATGGAGAGAATGGCATTATGGAAGTATGGCTATGGATGACTATGGATTCCGGAGTACACCTCTCAGCCGGGAAAGCATGTTAACGTGTTCAGGATGAATACGCCTTCTAACGATGGGCAGCACTCTAACAGCACTGCTCGAGACGAGAAAACGCAATACTGCAGCCCTCCACCAGCCGACATTAGAACATCACACAGCCATGGTAACTGTCCCAGTTCCAGACCTTGCTTGAACAAACAGAAAACTAAACAAGGGCACAAACAGGAAATGCTGGAATAACTGGCTGGCATATGTTGCTTAAGTCATTGTTTCCGGTAAATTCCTCCCACTCGGCACAAAGGGCCCCATCTCATTTTAAATGGAGGCAGAACACAGTTAATAATTAATTGCAGTCATTCTCTCGATTTTCCCCGATCTGGTATGATTAGGTTAAACCACTGTAAGTGATGCACTTCCAGGATGGGGGGCTGGAAGCTAAAAAATGTTCCAAAAATGCTGCTGCCTCAAGGCCAACTTTCCTATGTCTAGAACTATATCACCGGCCCTCCACTCTGTAGCCCAAAGACCTTCCTACATGGAAATTCCAGCTTAGCTGATCCTTGCTGTTTAGTCAGACAAACATCGACATTATTCTTCTGACTTCACTGTATGTCAGGCAACCTCCATCCAGCAGCTACATTTTTCGCACTCTATCGGTACCGTTTGTGGTTGAGATCTCCTAGCGTCTGTGGGTCTACCATCAATACTCAAAAAATGTGTTCCCGTTCCACTATCGTCTTCTCCCTCCACACACTAACGACATAATTAAACACATCCAGCGACACCAGCTCCTTTTCAGGACTCCGCTGGGTCATCACCTCTGCTTCTTGACAGGAAAATGAGAGGTTTGCCGGAGCTTAATAGGATATGTGGCCA
The DNA here is from genome assembly GCA_026776945.1 of Isichthys henryi. NCBI lineage: Eukaryota > Metazoa > Chordata > Actinopteri > Osteoglossiformes > Mormyridae > Isichthys > Isichthys henryi. The sequence goes on along the minus strand of JAODJX010000053.1, from coordinate 5,073,336 downwards.
TCGGTTTATCACAGCGATGGCTCCGCTCAAATGCACCGAGTTTCCTCTTTCCGAAGTAAACATTCACTGCGGTTCCTAATTTATTATGGATGGCTTGTGATCGGATTCCACAATGACTCGAAAAATAAAAACATCGGCCCTTTTCAAAGGCTGGATGACATTACCTTGATGACAGCAGTGCGCTCTATGTTCATGCATTTGAATGAGGCTGGGAGAAATGTTCCACAGGAAGCGAAAACATCCGGAGGTAATTGGCTTTTCAGCGACAGCCTGCATCTAACTATGGGCTTGATTAATCCCTTGGAGTAAGTTAATATGGAACATAAAATAAGCCGGCAAACCACATACATCAAAACTTCAGATGGCAGACGCATGATACAACTCGCTGATTTTGTGTATCAGGTTGTGACATATTTATCAAGGCAACCACAAGCAATTAGAAAATTCAAAAGAAAAAAAATTGCAGAAAAAAAGCACGATCTATGGATAACAGTGTATCAAAATGCTTTTCGTGAGTTGCAGTTTATTTTGGTCAATAAAACAATCGACCGCAAACCTTGTACAATATGATTCAGAAATGCTAGAATATAAATCAGATCCAGTATAACAGGCATTCACCTAAAAATAACAAATACATGATTAAAGAAAAAAATTAACGACTACCACCTTTGAAGTATTCGATGTTAGAAATATTTGAATTAGAGAATGAAACAGGAAAACATTTTTTCCACACTGAATTAAACACGAAAGATGGAAATTTGTCTGGGGAGGAGTATATTTTCACAAAAGCCTCAATTGCATCTGTTTCTAACAAGGGGAACAAGTTTGTTATTTCTGATTATCGGCTCCTTTTCCAGTGTATCCTTCGCACTGACAAAAATACCAGCCTAATCGATCTAAGACTCACTATAACAATTTAAACACTGAATTAGTGAATCAGTGATGTTTAGTTTTTTCCCCGAAAAGCTTCCAGGTCACATGGATTAGAGAGGAGGGTAAAGTGGGGGGTACAGGGTGCTGAAACAGTAGCTTGCTACATGATAAGGTGACCGTTGCTGTTTGTTTGTGTTTGTGTTTAGTTATCGAAGCATCTCCTGCTTGGTGTTGAGTAGGGTGCTGAGAACGGGGGGCAATCTATCAGCATCTGTCTACAAGTCTGTTAGCTGCACTGGCCAAACACCATATGTGGGGTGCGGAGGTAAGATGAACAAAGACGTCTAAGATTGCCAGCTAGTGACATCGCTTAGCAACATGCTACAGGTACAAATTTGATCAGGGCTCCGAATCCCTCCGAGCCTCCAACACCGACGTGCTCCGACGTAAACCTGGGAACGGTCTACGTCGCTTGGAAAAAAGGAATCTCAACTAGAATGAGATTCCTATCGGATGCTTGCTATTGCTATCTAGTCCTTGTAGGCTGATCGTTCCTGTGTAGATGGATTTTCTCTAGAATGCTCTTTCTGGATCTTCAGAATCCCCTGCTGCATGCTTATTGCCCCTATTCTCGTCATTTCCGAGGCACCTGCCATCTCTGTAACGCTAGATCTAGAATGCTAGATCTAGAATGCTAGATCTACACGCAGACAGTCAGTGCTTCACATCGTGTGACAGGGGCATCGATTTTCTGCTGTTTTCCATTTCACTTTAACGTTTGACTTTGGGAAAATGGATGTATGTCTACCGTGTCTTTCATCACATATGGAAATTTCTAACTGAGTCATTGGATATGGACAGAATGCGAAAATATTTAAAAGTCCATTCCTGATTCATGCATGTGTAAAAAACACTTAATCGTAAAATCAAGCACTTTATTAGTGATATCATAGTCATACCATGTGCAATGTAGCCAGAACTCTGGCTCTCCTATAGACTAAGTCTCTGCCCACAAGGCGTATGACAAAAGCACGAGAGTCAGATGATGTATTCGATTAGCCTGCAAAGAGAGAACAAAGCTCTCAACATCTGATACCACTAAACTTCAAGATGAAACATCACCATTTTGTAAGTGGACAATAAATCATTAAGGCAACTGAAATTTTGTGTCGCCAGAACCCTCCAAGCTAAGGCACGCGTGATTTATGGACTGCAATTTCGCTTTTTTAAGAGAAGGAAAAAAAAGTATTCCCACAGTTTGAAATAAAAATAAATAAATAAATAATAATTATTAAATTGGATAAATTAATTTATTATAGCGTTAAGGTTGTGGTATATTTTGAATAAATAATTTCAAAATTTAAGAAGATTTATGGTAATTCATCATATTATTGTCTCTGTTGAGACTAGTATTACATCCTGTCAGGACAAAGTCAGACTTGTGCTTTTAACACAACAGAAATCCTTTTTAGAATAACATTTAAATGGGTAAGAACTCTTCACTTGTTAAGCAGCTCCCTTCTTGTAACTTCATGTCCTTTTGTATCCCAAGCTAAACCCTAACGTGGCTGCCTGTGTTATTCCTGCCTTTGCTTTACTCCCTTTAAAGACACCGGATGTAAACATGCTTCAGCAGTCTCTTTTAGTTCGCTGACCTTCTCCATCTCTCATCCATTACCAGTGAGGTTAGCAATTAGCCAGTGCTCTCATTTCCTCCCACCAATAATTATCATGAAGCTTCTGAAGAAAATTAGGTAGTCGAGGTCAGATTCTTAAGGAAAATAAAATTGCTGGGGATACCCCCCCCCTTTGGAATTAATTAAGGCCATTTCAGAGTTAACACCCCCTGCTTCTGCCCAGGGAAGCAATTATTCTGTACTTCAAATTAAATCCTACCATGACAATGAAAAGAAACACATAAAATCTTGCATGAACTACAAAACGCGTATGTTTCTAGTAGCAAGTTCGGACCTTAACCTCGCGCATCGATGTATTGTAAGGGTGCAGATCATCGTGAAGGCCAGGGTTTAGGAGCAGATCTAAGGCTCAAGCATGTAGTGGAAGAGGGGGGAAGTCCGACGGGGCGCCAGCTTAAGTCATTAAGCGTAACTGCTTATTGGGCTGTGTTTACGAGACTGAAGAATCTCAGTAACACAGGTCCAGAGGATGTGTGTTCGTTTTATCTACTGCTTATGCCTGGTCTTACTCCCCCATCTGCATTGTACTAGTGACCTACATTTGTTTACATTTGTATATATATTTCATACCTACGTTCACTGGCATACAGATTTAAACATCGACAATGTAGCTGTTCTTAAGAAAGTCACATTAGCTGATTTTTTATAGTTGACTTGCGTTATAAACGTTTCTGTTTGGATGTATATTTTTATGCATATTTATAAAAAGCGGGTTTTGCTGAGTGCTATGAGGGCTGGTGTACGTGTTTCTTCTGGTAAGCCTCGTCCTAATGACTGGTTCTGGGAAATCCCTGTGTGCCAGTTGTTGTTGCAGCTGTAGGCTGGAATAAATAAAACCCAAGAACAGGAGCATTGTGTAAGTCCACAATACCGGCCGAACCCCCTTCACCAAGATAAGATAATAGGGGGGCGGCTGGCCTAAGTTTCCGTGTATCTGGAAGAACAATTTCTTATTTCCATGGGGTCTTTTCATTTAAAAAAAGGTCCACATTCAGGATATAATTTGTGTTATCAGCAAAGCTTTGCAATACCCAAAATGCATGGGGGCTCGACGCATTTTCACCAGAGATATATCATGTGACGCGGAGACGGTGTGTGGAGAGCGGAGACACGCCCGCACAGACATGCACACACTCACACACATACACAGAGGATCCTGTTGACTTCTCCTCATATTTAACAGGAAGCAGTTACTGGCTGTTGACAGGCTGCAAAAACAGGTCTTCATCAGTCTGCTCCCTTAAGCAACTTGGGTATATGGAGCAGTCTAAAAAAAAAACCCTGGACCGCGTCAGTGCCCCCCCCCCCCACCACCCACCCCAAGAGCCAACAGACAGCAGGGCCTCCCATTAATCTTCATTATCTCATCACGCCCTGACCCTGGCAGAGTTTTCCTGCTGGTGACGGTAGCTGGCAGAGGTTTCAAAGTTGCAGCCTGGGTCCCTAATTTTACACTCTATTCGCTCCCCACCCGCACACTCCACGCTCACCAACCCCCCAGCCCACTAAGTCCCAGCTTATGTGTTCAGAATTCCAAATAGGACCCCCATAGGGGACAAAAAGAGGCTGATCTCCACACACAGGGTCACTTACGGTCCCTTGGGTTTCTGCTGTTGAGATGTTGGGGTACAGAGATGCCCAATCTCACACCTAATCACCACCCAGTCCCTTCCTGCTCCAGTATCTTACCGTAATTACATCTTTTTCATTGTAAAACTGAGCTTAAACCAAACTACAAGCACATATTTCACTGTCAGAAATTAGAAACCTTCTTCAGTTACTTAACCTGTAAAAAAATCATCAAATTAAATAAGTCAGAGCTAAGGTCTTGATTGAAATATTACATGTGCTTGGCAGCAGGTTATCTACACAGCAGTGCAAGGTATGGTTTCCAAACACTGATTACACACTCAGAATCACATTCAGATGTATGTCTCTTTCATAAAACTCTGCAATGGCATCTTATCTTCGTCTTTTACTGAGGACAGTATGATTTCAAACGCAGGAAGGATGCCTTTGTCAAAAAGGAGGGGAAAATTCTAAGGAATGAACTTGCTTTTGGACTATTCTTGATTTAGATTAAAATTTGATCCCTACAGAGGATTCTTTGTTCATTGCTGTTTGCTGAAGATAAGTTTGACCACAGTACAGGAAATTCCTCTCGGCGATGACCAATGAGACGTCAGATGGGGAAAGGATCTTTTGTTCTCTGCATAGCCAGACACTGCTGGATGCAAGGTTTTCTTTACACGGGCCAGGTCTGAAGTCCACTCTGCCTCATTTTGGGAGTTTTATAATCTGTCACTTTGTCATCAAGCTAAATGTACATGGTTTAGTTGTAATATAAGCTAAATATGTAACAGACATAGAGGTGCGACCCGTGTGACAGCTTAAATTGTAAGTAGCTGGTTAGAGTTAGGGTTTTGCAAAGTATCAAAAAATGTCCTTCATTTTTCACTAAATTAAACTCACAAGTATGACATTTGACCTCCACTAGACAAAAAATTTGACAGGAAGACTATCCTTACATAACCCTCATCTTCTGTACCATGTCCTAAGAATTAACTTCTGTTGAAAGCCTATCCACTTACCCGACAGCAAGGGGTAATTTATTCACAGTAATTTATTTTATTAAATGCTGGATCCAAATTTATAGCCTGCAATAAACAGATGTTTTCCATGTGTCATGCAGAGAGCATTCTCATGATTGAATTTAAGATAGCAGGAATCCCATCCTCACCGATTCAGGAATTCATCGCTGTCGCATGCGCGTGCTAAACCAAAACCATTCCAGATTAAGTTTAAGACCCCAGATAGATGCAAACAACACTCTGCTGACAGAGGATCTGTCCAGTCAGCTCTGGAGGGGCAGGGCCTATTTTGTCTGAGTTGCCATACTGTTTCGATTGGTTGGGGCTCGCCAGGGCACTCTCAGCTCCACCCCCTACCCCCACCAGAACCCTTCTCCATCTGCCCACGATGGCACAATGAAGCAGTTGTCTGCCTCAGTTTCTAAATCCAGCCGCAGATGGTTCACATCCGCTAGTGGGGGTGTTTCAGGGTGGGGGGAGTGGGGTTAGGGTGCCATGACGGCACTCTCACAGAATGGGGGGGGGCACTATAGACTACCACAAAAAGATCAGTAGAACTTTGTAAGTATGCTGCCCTGGTGCTGGATTGTGAAGCATTAAGGAGGTGTGGATCGGTTTGATTGGATTAGTTTTGAATGCCGGGGTTGTGGGACATGGCGTGTGGTCTGTGCTTCAACGTTCTCCCTCAGGCCTTAATTGTCTGACTGAAGCGGCCCCTCAAAAAGGAAACTGCCCTCACCCAGTTTTGAAGGTCTATCACTAATTAATGCTCCTTCCCTAAAAATTGATTTCAGGACCCCAACACTATTGATGGGCCCCGAATTGTAAAGGAGGTGTAGACGGGCCAGGCTGTCTCCCGTCCGCCCTCGGGGAATCCAGAAAGCCGTGACACCGCAGAATTTAGGAAACGGGACTGAGTTATATGTGTGATCATGATTTCATACGATGCTACTTTGCAGCGCAGGTAGCATATCTTAGAAATGTGCAGTACATATTGCTCCTGTCTGCTTTGAATAATCAGGAAAGGCACAAGAAACCAAATTCATGAATTATATGACCTATAAGAGAAGTGTTACCACTAAATCCATGTCAGGAAGGACAGGTTCTACTTTAGGTTTTACAGACTATTTTAAAACTGAAAGACTCCTGTGTTTGGCTAAATAGTTCAGTTCTTCTTGCTCTTTGACTGATTTGTTTCCTCGATTGAAACACTCATCCAGCTGTTCCACATTAACATTAGTGAGACACACATGATTATAGGAGACTGACCAATCAGCACACAGCAAGAACTCAGTGCTAAAGTGAAATCCAGGTCCTTTTGATTGAAATGGTAGTTTACAAACCCTGTCCTGCCTCAAAGTGTCTTTCCTGACATGGTTTAGGTGGTAACCTTATACAAGAGAGGCAAAGAAGCTCATGGGAGATTTACATACACAATAATGTTCTGAGGGCAGAATGATTGGTTCAGAGAGATAACCAACCAGAATGTAGAGGAGGTGGGCATCTGAATCATGTTTTGTTCTGTCCACAGAAATTTTTGTGTAAGTAAAACTCCCACGATCAACAAATGTTCCATAACCACTCTCACCTGCGTGAGTCTCTATAGCTTCCACAACTTTGCATCTACAGTCGTTCCTCGATACTTCACACTCGACTTTCGCGGCTTCACTCTATCGCGATTTTTTGTATATTCATTAAGAAGTTGATCAAGACAGTGAAAATGATACATCGCTTTGCATTGGAAGCATCTCTGCTCTTCGTAATTAAATGTACAATAATATAATATTTGTAACGTCTAACATATCTTATTTTCTCTTATTTTGTCTAATGTTGGGTAATAGGAGTAACTGCCATGACCTGCCTGTACGATCCTCTTGTGTGCCACGCCCCCTCATTAACCACGTGGCAGCCTCGATAGTGACCAGCCGTTTCCTGTCAGTTTGATTCCTCCGGTGTATTTAAGTGACGTCAGGGTCTGTAAGCCCAGGTCTGTCATTGACGTTTTGATGTTACATGGTCCTGTGTCCTGCATTTAGAGTGATTCCAAATAAACTCTTCGATCCTGATTCCTCGTCTCCCTGTTCCTGCTTCCGTGTCCAGCAATCATAACGTTAATGGTGACTAAAGGGTGTTATTTCATGTCTAATAATGTTAAAAACCTTATTTAGAAGGTCATAAGTGGGTTTTCTATGATCCAACTATGAAAATATTTGATTTATAAATAAAGAATCCTACATTGCAGAAATTCACTTATCGCGGTAAAGTGTGGAACTGATTAACTGCGATAAATGAGGCTCGACTTACGTTGCTAAACCTCAGAGGTGAAGCTAAAGATTAATCAGACCTGTAATGTAGTACTGTCTGTGTGGCAGGTCTGCAGCTAGGATATGGTGGAAAGATGGTAAATAGGGATGATTATTAGGTTTTCCCGTAGGAGTGCATGTGTGAGTGAATGGTGTGTGAGTGTGCCCTGCGATGGGCTGGCCCCCCATCCTGGGTTGTTCCCTGCCTCGTGCCCATTGCTTCCGGCTCCGGACCCCCTGCGACCCAGTAGGATAAGCGGTTTGGAAAATGGATGGATGGATGGATGGATACTTATCTGGGTCTTTACTGAGAGCTATCTGAGTAAGGTTTCTGGATATTATAGCAGCAAAAAATGTCTCAGGACTCACACATTTCATCTCACCAGTCACCCCGTGATCTTCACCATAACTGTAGAAAGACGCATTGCTTCACAGTGCAGAATCTCCTTTTTTTCCAAGACAACTTCTAAGATTTGAAGTTGTACATATACAGGAAATCCTCACAGCACAAACAAGCTCAGATCCCTAAGTTTGCATTCAAGTCCAGTTTGTAGGTACGTCCAAACAAAAATCATATACTACATAGTAAGATTGATAATAATTCAGCAATAATACAGTAACTATGCAATGTACCTCGAGCCAACTAACCACTGAAGCCATGCAGTTATTTCATGAGCATCACAAAGTAGTGAGTTTATTCGTTATTATGAAGCATTGCATTTGACCTGAGGGGCGGCATGGTGGTGCAGTGGTTAGCACTGGGGGGCGGCATGGTGGTGCAGTGGTTAGCACTGGGGGGCGGCATGGTGGTGCAGTGGTTAGCACTGTCGCCTCACACCTCTGGGACATGGGTTCGAGTCCCCGCCTGGGTTACATGTGTGTGGAGTTTGCATGTTCTCCCCATGTCGTCGTGGGGTTTCCTCCGG
>JAODJX010000053.1:5008877-5019916 GCA_026776945.1 Isichthys henryi | reverse complement strand
GGGATTTTGAAGAAGGAAGGCTATCACTCCATTCTGCAACGCCGTGGTATATATACCCTGTGGACGGCGTTTAATTGGAGCCAATTTTGTCATGCAACAGGACAGTGACCTAAACACAGGCCATGCAAGAATTATTCAGGGAAGAAGCAGTCAGCTGATGTTCTGTGTATAATGGAGTGACCAGCACAGTCACCAGATCACAACTCTGTTGAGCTGTTATGGGAGAAGCTTGACTGAATGGTACGTAAGAAGTCCCCATCAAGCCAATCCAGCTTGAGGATGATGCTTCAGGAAGCTCGGAGTGAAATCTCGTCAGATTACCCCAACAAACTGACGTCTACAAGGTTGTAATTGCAGAAAATGGACGACTCTTTGAAGAACATAATAATTATTTTAATTTCAAAAATGATTATTTCTAACTTCGTCAATGACTATTTTCTATTTATTTAGCTATATTTCCTATTCAAACTCATTTCATGGAAAACAAGAAAATTCCTAAGTGCCCCCAAACATCTGAATGGTAGGAAGGAGTATATCCTGGAAGGAGTTTGACAATGTTGACAATGTCGCTCAGAATCGATGTAAAATATTTGAATTCAGGAAGTGGAATGAGGGAAATCACATATAACCATGCAGCTGTTACTGCACTCCCTGAAGATTATACAGGAAATAATCAGAGAAAATGAATCCATCCATTCAAAGTAGTACTACTAATAAAAGCTATTGGATGATGGTCAGCACCACAAAAACAGCCCAACTTTGTCTCTTTTATAAGTGTAAAGTCCTGGTAGGTTTTTAAAATTACACCTGGAGGGTTTACATTAGAGTTCAACTTTGCACATAAATGTATACATCCGTAACATGTACTGGGAATTTTTTTCAACAAATCCAGACCGATGTCACCAATTGTCTCTGGTTTAAAAGTTAGAGAGAGTCCGGGGCCTGCATCTATTCCTCTCAATCATTCACTCCACTGGCAAGGGTTCCTCCAAAACAGCCCTGAAGCGCACTTCAAGAAGAAAGGCTTGACTTTAGTTTCATCAGACCACAAAATGGTCTTTTAATAGGTCTAAGGCTCCTCCACTTATCTTCAAGGGGGTGTGCAGTAGCAAAGAGATTGCTGGTCTCAGACAAGCATTTCCCCATTTCTGTGAAAAAGCCCAGTGGCCAGGCCCCAATCTACCATTTCTGAGGCTCTAACTTGGGCACCCCCCCCCCCACCCAGAACTGGCCATATTTCTGCCTGCATATAAACATTTTAATTTGATGTATATGGTTTGTTTTTTTTTTTTATAATGTTTAGGAGAAATTATTCAGTCGGGTGTGAAAACCTTCTGAAGGAAGGCAAGGCAAATTTATTTATATCACACAATTGAGATGTAAGGCGATTCAAAGTGCTTTGCGGAGGCCAATGGATACATTGAAAATAGAAGACATTAAAATCACATTTACAAGGCAATAAAAACTAAATCCTATAGGAAGGGAGTGTATCAGCCAGGAAAGTCCCTGAAACAGGCTTAACCCCAAAATAAATAGCTGTATTGTTTTTAAATCGCAGATAATTGCATGTTTTAAGTCAAATAAAAGTGGTTCAGTGCTGCCATTAGGAATTTTGATAGTTCTCAGTTGTTTGTATAATTTGGACACAAATCAATGGTCTCATTGGCCTTTTCCAATGCATTTTACTTAAAGAAACACACCAGTGATTCATAGTTAACTCTTTCCATTTGAAAGAGGACAGCCGTTAAATTCTAAAGGTCATTTGCTGAAGATCATGCTGTGGATACGAAACTCCCTCATTGGTCTAATATGTAGATGCCCCCCTTTAACAAAAGGCAAAAATTTCCAGAATTGTCTGTTAAAAAGTAGCAGATTTGGCCTATCAGAGCATTGCATACACTCTCCGTTCAAGGCTGCCTTGTTCTACTGGTACGTACTTCTTAATATTTTTAATTTTGATGTGCAGTATGCCAGAGACAAGTTTATTTCGCAATAAGTATTCATACCTTTTGTTTGACAGAATAATAAAAGCAAAGGGTTCAATTTTACCTGACGATTTACATGTTTGAGTAATGTTTGGTCATGTACACAATAGTTAGAGAGGACACAATGACTAGAATATTCTGTGTGATTATTTATTGAAAGGTGTTGTATGTTTTCATCCCTCTTACAGAACTTGTAATACATCAAATTTGCAATTTTATGCATATACTTCTACATGGTTAATGAGTACATTTACATTAAATGTAAATGTAAATGAGTATGAACTACAAATGTAAAACAGGGAGTGTAGATCACATGCCTCAAACACGACTTGCATTCAAAATCAGATGGTTTTTTTAAATAATGAAAGCCACTCTTACTGTGAATTAACAAAGACTGGTGGTTTGGCACTCTTTCTTTGTAAAAGGACTTAATGATAGAATGGTATTATTCACAGGGAACCTTGTGACAATCAGATTGTTAAAAACGAAATTAATTTTGCTTACAGTGAACTCAGACAAGTATGACAAACATGAGTCATACCTGACTCAAAATACGATGCCCAAAAGCTTAACTACTGTTCATTTTTTTGACAACTGGTTATATCTGAAAAGGACAGAAACTCTGTGCATCATTATTATTTAAAATTTTTCAAATTCACATATACCAGACACATATTGCTTGGGTTTCACACAGCCTTCTGTCCTCATAAACACATGTATTACATCATGTTTATGTATCAGGTGTCATGCGAGTAGAATAGCGCGAGGTTCCTTTGAAACAACAAGTGAAAATACAGGCATTTACACACAGTAATATTTCATAAGATGTATTTAAAGTTGCATAACAGTCAAAGGTGTAGCTTTGGTTTCAACATTGGTAAGAACCAAATCAATCTTCAACTCACAACCCCTAAACACACATGGCACTCCCAAAATACAGGTAGGGCTATCCACACCGAAATCTACACCCCTGATAATAGAATAATAGGAGTCATTCATCCACCTTACACACTTATCCGTGTAATAATAATAATAATAATAATAATAATAATAATAATTTGATGCTCACCAGGAGAATTTTTCTATTACGAATATTTCTATATTTTGAAATAAAGAAATATATATATATACAGTGCATCTGGAAAGTATTCACATCGCATCACTTTTACCACATTTTGTCGCGTTACAGCTTTATTACAAAATGGATTAAATTAATTTTTACAAACATCACCCCATAATGACAACGTGAAAAAAGGTTTATTTGAGATTTTTGCAAATTTATTAAAAAAATTTAAAAAAAACTGAGATATCACATGTACATAAGTATTCACAACCTTTGCTCAGTAGGTTAGCGACGTATTCATCTGTATAGTATTGATAGCTATCATAATACTATCGTATTTGTACACAGAGGAGTAATGTCTTGTTTATTTATGGGTGTGGATAAAATAACGAATGTGCCTATGAACTATGCAAAGGGATGCCCTTAACACCACCGGTGGAACATACTGGGTTTCTGGTCAGTGCCAACATCATAAATCCTACTTCCCATGTAGGGAACCAACCAAGACACCCCCCGCCTACTTCGGTCTTCTTCCTGTTCGTTTACCGTAATAAATGGCAGTTGTTTGGAGTCATTCTGAAAGCTGATACACCTGACTACTTTTACGTGGGTAAATTCTCTTCACGAATGTTTTTCATTAATAGATCTAATTAGCACCCCTCAACAGTCCGAATCAAGTGAACAGCGATTTGTGCAGCTTGATCCCTGATACTGGGAGCCTCGGAGACAAGTGGGTGCTATCATATTCTGGAGAAAGTACTCTGAATTCTTGCTACAAAAGAGGATATTTCTGTGTCGGGGGGTAGCTATCGTGATACAGAAATGATACAGACCCCTTCCAGAATGACTGAAGAAACACACTTACGCAAGACAAGCTGGAGAACCCTTTCAGTTCTGTTTTTTATAGGCACAACAAGGACTGCCTTGATTTAACATCATCCAGAAAAATCCTCGTAAATCTCACATATTGGCTGAATCTCAGATTCGTAGGGTGTCATGAGAGTATTGCTTAACTTAAGCATTTAAGGATATCTTTAAATTATTTAAAGAGCACAGTAGAAATATGGTCAGTGCAGATCAGAAAAAATGCAGTGTTACATGTACATGCATTTTTATGAACAATATCCAAATAGGATTCCAGTGAATTATTGTGCGTCTCCTTAAGAATCAACTGAATACAGACAAGATAACAAAGAGTACAGAAAAAATACATTAAGCAGGGATGATGTCATTAGAGGGACTGACAGGGTGCTCAGTTAATACCAAGACAGAGACCCTCAAACTGGGTGTTGATGTGGACTGTCTACCCACTGGCCCTTGAGACGGTAAGCCAGGACACTGCAGGAAACAGGTAACCAATGAGACTTGAGACTGCTGACTGGATCAGCGGCCGCCGGACGAGGTGCACAGAGAGACCGGCACTGTGAAGAGGACTGGAAAACCTGCAACAGGAAGCAGGGTCCAGGAAACAGGAAGTCGGGCCGAAACACAACAAAAACAGGATAACCACAACAAACATAAAAACAAGGCGCAATTTGCCTGACACACCAAATTGTGGAACAATACGCCGGCCAACCAGGACTAGAAATTCCAGACAAGACACCAGCCACCCAGAACTGTGCACTGAAAACCAAGTGAGAGACAGCAAAAACCAAAGAGCAACTTGCAATGACAGCAACTCTGACCAAAATCCAGCACCCCATAAATTGCATTCTGTAAACAATATCCAAATAGGATTCCAGTGAATTATTGTGCGTCTCCTTAAGAATCAACTGAATACAGACAAGATAACAAAGAGTACAGAAAAAATACATTAAGCAGGGATGATGTCATTAGAGGGACTGACAGGGTGCTCAGTTAATACCAAGACAGAGACCCTCAAACTGGGTGTTGATGTGGACTGTCTACCCACTGGCCCTTGAGACGGTAAGCCAGGACACTGCAGGAAACAGGTAACCAATGAGACTTGAGACTGCTGACTGGATCAGCGGCCGCCGGACGAGGTGCACAGAGAGACCGGCACTGTGAAGAGGACTGGAAAACCTGCAACAGGAAGCAGGGTCCAGGAAACAGGAAGTCGGGCCGAAACACAACAAAAACAGGATAACCACAACAAACATAAAAACAAGGCGCAATTTGCCTGACACACCAAATTGTGGAACAATACGCCGGCCAACCAGGACTAGAAATTCCAGACAAGACACCAGCCACCCAGAACTGTGCACTGAAAACCAAGTGAGAGACAGCAAAAACCAAAGAGCAACTTGCAATGACAGCAACTCTGACCAAAATCCAGCACCCCATAAATTGCATTCTGTAAACAAAGGTCTTCACTCAAAGAGCAATGATGATGACTGAGCAGTCTGCAATGCTCATCGCTCTACTGTATGTAAATAAGACTCAAAGCCAATTACCAATGACTCACCATACCAGGGTCACACCAGGCTAAATTCCCTGATCAAATAGCAGAGAACGAGCTCTTGGAAATAGGGGGCTGAGATTGTACCAACCTTCTCTAGATACCACTGCAAGCCAGCTGTCCTGCTGGTGTGTCCCATTAGAGGGAGACAGAAATTAATGCAATAAAAAGGTTCATTCTTTGGGTGATATTTTAACTGGAATTATGTCTTGCAACATAAAGCTGACAGCACTGACTTTGTATGTCATGAACCTCAAGATCAGGATCCATCCTCCATGCTCTCTTTAAATCAGGAGCACGGATTTTAATACATAGGGTTCTTGCCTGCTGATCATCAGATATACAACATGAGCTTCAGGAAGATTTGTGAAAAGCAGTGATATATACTAATGGTCAGACAATGTAAAGAGTTGAAAATAAGATTTATGCAAAATCAAGAAACTCTTGGTATAAACTCTTGGTATAAACTTTTATCTCTGCCCTTAGTACTAACTGAAGGCACGTCAAATAAACATTTTCCCAGTCAGTTTGCTGAGAATTACAATAAAGTAATCTTGGTATGACTAGGGTTGCCTTAGTTGCTGAGATGAAAAAAGAACGTATCCCTGTCCGGGGATCAGAATATTAATTAGTTTCACCTTCACTGACCAATCATGTAAGGCTTACATCATGAATATGAATGAATATTAATATTTAATATAACGTTTAGCATTCATCGTCTAATCAGGTAGTGGCTCTTATCTTATGAATATTAATTAATTTTCCCTAACGACCCTGACGTTCCCTAACGTAGGGACGCGCATATCAGTATATTTTTAAAGTAAACGTGTGCACGAGCCCGCAAATGTATGCAGTTTTTCTGCATAATCCATGGACAGACATCCTTTTTTTTTTTTACCTTGGCTGTTTTCCACAAATGAATTACAGACCCCTTTGATATATTTATGACCGAGTCAGCTGCTAGGTCTTTGCCAACTTTGGCAGAAAGGTCTCTTGCTGAAGTATTGAGTTTGATATAGAAACCATCCAGGTTGAGCTGAAACATCTGAATACTGTATGCGTGAGAGTAACTTAGCAATCACTAAAATCAACAAAAGAGTCATCAAGTCTGCAATGTCCTCTTTTAGAGGTTTCAAGCTTAGAGAATTTGACAAATGCATGAAGTGCAAAGTGTTGCACTAGTAATGTTTGTGATTCTTGTAAGTAATATCGAGGGTCAGCAAATGGGGATATTGCTAAGTTCCCAAGACATCAGCGGCTTGGGTCAGACAGTTAATCTATCCGTGGAAGAGCACTATATTGAATTCTCTCCCTCTGAAGTTACACTAGGACAGCATGCATGCAAAAGTAGCGGAGATAAACTTTAAACTAATTTTTAAACATAAACTAGATAGTCTGTAATAGGATTGATATTTAAAATTGCAAAGCTAGGTATAGATATTTCTATAACAGAGAAAAAATGTTTTAGCGAAACTTGAAAGCAAGAAAAAGCCTGATCTTAATCTAGCTGACTAGTTATGCGAGAACTGCATGTACATAACATTGCGATCATCCAGCCATAAAATATGCTACAGCTGTTTTTAGAAATTTTGAATACAAAATATCCTGCCACGCGCTGTGATGTCATTCGGCACAAGTACCAGTTTTAACTCCAGTGGAAAAGCAACGCCTTGAAGTACCGTCCTTTTCATACTTTCTCGATATCTGGTGCGGCGGAAAAGCGGCCTTATACATCAACAGTTTGGTATATTCATCTCTCCAAAAGTGTGTCGCTGTAATGGAGATTGAGAATATGCAGCTTAGCTTAAAATATCAGAAACAATGGCCGCTATTTACATGAATTACAAGTCAAAGAAATACATGATACTTATTCAACATAGACAGATCACTCTGACTTCTTATGAGTCGTCATATCGGTATATCCAGTAATACAGCACCTTCTTTTCCATGCTCTAACTGTCATTTTAAATCACAACCACTCTGCCCAGTTATTTGCAAAAAAAAAAAAAAATGACAATCAGAGTTGATTTTCAAGAAAACAGTGACTAATATTTCTGTGCACTCACCCACAAAGCAAAGTCCCTTTTTACTAAAAGTACTTTGTTCTACATTGTGGTGTGAATTTAGCAAGTGATTTTGAGTTCACGTCTGATATGCAGTTACAAAGGCCATGCATAAACATATCACATTACAAAGGCGATGCTTTTTTTTTACTGAGGCCTGAGCACAGTTTTCTGGAAGAAGCAAATCATTGATAATACATATTGGACTGATATTAGAATCACTGAAAAGCGTCTGTAGTGGGTCTTATTAGTAGATAAGTCATAGTTGTTGTCTGGGCAACACGTTTGACAAATCAGCTGCTTAGTGAGAAAAGGGAATTTTAATGTAAACAAGAGGAAATATATGCTTGTTAAATGGAAATTTTATGTTGCAGAACTGAAACACCGGAAGCTTTTTATAATTTTTTTTTATCACATTTGCTTTCATAAAGGTACTTTTTCACACTTTTTAAAATGAACCTGCAAAAAATAAGAATGGAAACCGTCAATACTTTCACTCCGGATAGGAGCTCCCAATTAGGACAAGATTCGTAAGTCGTCATAATAAAATCTTTCCATTCCAGAGCTGCGGACCCGCAAACTAAAGAGAGCTGCTATTGGTGTATAAATAAAACACAGTTTTGTGAATGGAAATGCTTCATGCTGAAGTGGAAACTGATTTCTAATCAGAATAACTGCACGCCAAATTGAATAAGCAGAGGGCACTTCAAATACGAAAGTTTAAAACATCATAAGTTGTTCTAGATCTTGGTTACCTATCAGCTATATTGCAGTAAATATACTTTTTTAACATACGTTAGACTGACCTCTGTAACATATATGTAATGGCAGTCAATTTAGACATGCCATGCCACCTGTCAAAGGAGAGTCAGGCTGTGACAGCAGGCCACCTGACCTGATCTGGTCACCTGACCTCAATACAATAGAAATGGTTTTGGAGGAGTTTGACTGGAGAGTGAAGGAAAAGTGGCCAATGAGAGCTCAGCATATGAGGGACCTCCTTCAGGACATTTGGAAAAGCATCCCAGGAGGCCACCTCATGGAACTAGCATAGAGGAGAAAGCGGGGTCAGTAGGCTCGTCCAAAATAATTTAAAGAAATGAGAAATGACATCCAAGAGCTCGTTCAACAGTTCTTCAGTGTTTGGCCACTGTCAACGCCTTTTGGTGAATATTTAGAGGTTGCTAAGAGATGGATGTAATACATAAAATGAAAATACAGAATTCAAATTAATTTTTCACCAAACTTTGAACTGTGAACAAAGTTATACGGAAAGAAGTTAAATTACATACTTTCTTGTTTATAGCTGAAAATAGGCCTGTTTTTTATGATCCATTGTTCAGTGATGACTGGCAACTAATGTCACTATACCAGAGTATTACGTGCGAATGCTGAACATAAATGGCAGTGCCAAGGGTTCAGAATAAAAACCTGTTTTCACTTTACAATTATTTTGAACTTTGTAAGAGTATTAATATTTGTAATTATTCAGCTAACAATATATAATGTCCTACGCATCTGACCCTGTTATGAATCTGTCTTACCTGTGATTCCTACCCATGTGTGATTCACTCCAACTACCTCTCGTTTTGCTCCCTCGTTAATCTATGTATAAAAGTGCTTCCCAGTCCTCGCATTAATGTCCATCCCGTCTCGTTAGCTGTGTTCTGTATTCCCGGTTTTGATTTCCCACGATCCCATTCTGTTGAGTTAGGTCTTTGTTAGTTGAAATTAACCCTGTTTGTTTGCTCTATCTTCTGTCCCCGCGTTCTTTGTTCCTTGGTGCATGACAGATCTGTTGTCAACAACAGCAGCATCAAAGACTAGCTATCATAATGTGATATTTCCAAGCATCACTAGTATCCAACCAATATTTAGTGTTAAGTAAGTAACAATTTCTAACTACAATACCACAGTGTCTTGATCAGAGCAAAACTGACCCAACAGTGAATATCACAAAGAGCCAGTCACATTATAAGGATTACTGGAGGACTTTTAGATGACCTCTTGTCCAAAACTGCTTCAAATTTTAACCATATCTTGTCTACATGATACAGGAGATATTCAGACTTGTAGAGGTAGATTCCGATCAAGCTGAATTTTCATCATAGTCCTGTGCACCACCCAAGGGTCAGCCAGTCCCTGGAGAAATTGAGGTTAAGGGCCTTGCTCTAGGCCCAATGGTGGGATCACTCTGCTGACACTGGGATTTGAACCAGCAATCCCAATCACAACCAGCAATCCCAATCACAACCAGCAATCCCAATCCCAACCAGCAATTCCAATCTGAGTCCCAACCTGCAAAGTTGTGCCTCGCCTCACGTTTTTTATTTAAATACTTTTTTGGTTAGTAACATAATTCCATATATGTTATTTTATAGTTTTTATGTCTTAAAATTATTCTAAAATGTAGAGAACAGTAGAAGTAAGCCATTGTAATGGTATGGGTGTGTCCAAACTTTTGACTGGCATTCTGTTCATGTGTGAATAATGTCTATGGTACAGCATGAGTTTGAATTCACTTGCAACATCTGAGCTGCAATCACATGCAACTTGACGCTGATTAGAACATGAGCTTCTGAATTGCCACTGAAGTAAAATTCAGAATGAAATTAAAGTTGAAATTGAAATTTGAAATTTAAACTGAGATACCCAGGTCTTTTTTGGTGCGCAGACAAAACATATTGCAGATATGAAGACGTATAATATTACATACTGCCTTTTAAAAGACGTGTATGTGATCTATACATGCAGACCGTGAAATTTACATTCATCTTCTAGCCACATTCCCAGTCGGGAACGAAGCTCTCTCAGGCTATCATGATGAAATGAAGAAAATATCAGTTTAAATATCAGTCTACTGCGGGGTGCACACATTTTCGCCCTTCGGCCAATTTAGGGATACTGATTTACCTAACAGCATGTCTTTGGACTGTGGGAGCCAACACAACAAGGTGGAAGATGCAAATTACATACACAGGGAAAGCAGACAGGATTCAAATGCATAACCCTGGAGGTGCCGGGCAACATTGCGATCTCACATTCCACACTGTATCTTCAAGTCACATTGATAATTCAATAGTCACGGTTCATCTCTGGCCATTCTGTAATATTTGTACATATATAGTTTTGAATTACTTTGTTGTCTCATGATGTTAACTGATAACAAACTGCAACATTTATGGAGTGTGTGGTGGAAGTGTAGAAATTGTATAGAATTGTATGTATAGTATGTTTTATTTTCTTCCTTTTTCTTCTTTTAACATGCCTGTAAAATGCTTTGTAAACCCTTTTATTAAGACTGTGACTATATGAATTTATTGACAGATTAATTGATTGACTGACTGACTGACTGACTGATTGATTGATTGATTGATTGATAGATTGATAGATAGATAGATAGATAGATAGATAGATAGATAGATAGATAGTACCATCCATCCATTTTCCAAACCGCTGTTCCTACTGGGTCGCGGGGGGTCCGGAGCCTATCCCGGAGGCAATGGGCA
>JAODJX010000053.1:4958671-4968882 GCA_026776945.1 Isichthys henryi | reverse complement strand
GTATATGCAGTGAGAGACAGTGTAAGGCTCGATCCCTCACAAACATGAAGAGCATTTAAACACCATTAAACGGCGTTTGCATATTGCTGTGTATATGCAGTGAGAGACAGTGTAAGGCTCGATCCCTCACAAACATGAAGAGCATTTAAACACCATTAAACGGCGTTGCATATTGCTGTGTATATGCAGTGAGAGACAGTGTAAGGCTCGATCCTGCACAAAAATGCTGCCGCTGCTATGAGCTCCATATTGAATATGATTGTAATGAATTTCTGTAGTTTCAAGTCGTCTATTAACTGCATGCATTGACTCAAAAAGACTACAATGACCTAGCATGTGGTGCAGGGTGTCCTCTGCCTTACTGTATACCTCATGCTGTTTGGCTTCAGCATCTCTGTGATCCTGTACTGGATATGTGGTATGAATAGACTGTAAATTGTGTCACCATACCAAGGCTTCTACCAAGAAAACCATATAAACCAGGAAAAAAAGACTGACGTGTCTTACTTGCATTCGCACTTTGAGAACCGGGATAGCTCCGCCTCCCTATGAATCTCATTGGCCTCATTGGGGGTCCCTACCTGAGGGTGGGCTCCAGATGCCAGGTGTTGCACATGAACTCTCTCCAGTCAACAGTGGTATAATTCACAGCATCCTCTCTCTCCCTGTCAGAGGTGGAAGTGGAGGATTCATCTTGGAGGGCGGTGGGGCTCTTCTGACCAGGGCGGATGGTAAAAGTCCGTGGAGCAAAAAGCGCTGCAGGAAACAGAGTTTGTAACTGATCTGAGTTTTCTGTTATTTGTCTAGAAGTGGACAGTGCAGATACAGAAAATAAAAATCCAGACCAAGATTTGGTTCAACCAAGCAGTTGACTACTCCGTAACTACGAATCTTTATACTCAACTGCTTGGCTGAAACCAAATCTTTGTCAGGATTTTTACTTTCAGGACCTGAACTATCCACCCCTGAATTGGACCAGTTAATCATGTGACACAATGGCCTGGAAGATGGATGAACAGATACTTCATGGGGTGGTTGTGTGGGACTCTGATTCTTAGTAAAATTTCAAATTCAGAAAAAAATTAAACTGTACATTATAAAACTATAGACTGAAGGCCATGGACTCGTGGTGGTTATCCAGATGTGCTATTACCTTTCTCCTTCTCTTTCAGGTATGCTGACACCAGGTCATGCAGAAACATGATAAGCTCAGCATCCATTGTGACACATATGTGGTCCGTGAACTCCGTCACTACACTGCACTCAACCTTGGGTCTGCTGCTGGTATCTGTGTGTGGAGACATATTAAGACCATGGTTATCAACAACCACAGAATGCTCTTCCAGAAAGCCTTCGTACAACCAAACCCAATCAACATGAGACATGGGTCTCCGGTCAAGCTTGTAATTGCTTTAATTAACTCATCATTTTGATAGTAAATAAGTTTACCTGCTACTGGTCAAAGCTTATTTGAAGGCCAAGTTTTTTTCATCAGGTGACGTCTGATGTTCTTGTTTGGTCCTACCTGTGAGCGAGGGCTCAACGGGGTCCTGCACGTGGATGGACTTGAAATCAAGTTGCATGCGTGGCAGGGCAAAGATGGTTTCTGTCTCGTGGTTGTAGCTGGACGAGCCTCGGAAGCCGCTTAGCAGGCTGGAGGTCTTCGTCGCTGTGTTGCTCTCGGGGGCGCTGCCATCCACGTTTCGCAGGAGGTTCAGCTCTGAGGAGATGCAGGGACCTACTTCAGTGCCACCAAAGACTAGAGCTGTCTCAGAGTATAATTTGAGGGGCTCAAGCCAGAGTGGACAAATCTCAGGTCATCTCATCTAGCTATTCAATATGTAAATGCTGGTAAAATGCTATCTAGTCAACTGTTTCTGAGACCTGAGTTTAATGCTAACCCTTACAGATTTACAGTACCAGTCCAAAGTTGGGACACTCCACGCCATCTACAGTAAAATGGAGAGTGATAGTGTTGCATAATATGACTTGGCCACTTGATCTAAAAACAGCAGAAATGGTTTTGGAGGAGTTTGACCAGGGAGTGAAGAAATTGCGGTCAATGAATGTTCAGCATACATGGGACCTCCTTCAGGACGCCTGGAAAACCATCTAAGTGGACCACCTCTTGAACCTGGTGTAGAGGACACAGCAGGGTCAGCCAGTCCCTGGAGTAATTGAAGGTAAGGGCCTTACTCAGGGCCCAATGGTGGGGTAACTCTGCCGAACCAGGGATTTGAACCGGCAACCTTCTGAGTCCCAACCAACAGAGCTGACCCCCCCACCCAACAAATTATTCTTTGTCTGTTTAATACTCTTTTGGTCAGTGCATAATTCCACATATGTTATTTTATAGTTTTGATATCTTAATTTTTATCTTCTTAAAATGCAGAGAATAGTACAAATAAACCTTTAAATGGGATGGTGTGTCCAAACTTTTAAATGGAACTGTAGTGCTAGTCTTGTTCTGATCTAAACTGCTCCTTGTCTAGATTTGATATATACTGTTAATTCCACAGCAGTATTAAATAATTCCACATTTGATTATATATGTTCCCCTCAGAAGGAAGTCAATTTGATGCAGCGAGGAGGGTTTACTTCTGATTTAAGGCTTCACACCTTCATTTCTCATGGCAGTGACATAGCTGAACCATTCCTTGATGCTGGAGACCCCGTGGGGGGGGTTTTCATGTCGCCGGCGGGTGATCTTGGTAATGGTGGCCATAGGGCTCTCCAATGCTCCACAAGGCTTGGTCACCATGGTGTTGTGGCCAAGGTGGAAATCCAGGGTCTGCACAATGTAGGTAGAGTTGTCGCTGGATCCTAGAGGAGAAAATGCAGCACAGAACTCATCCTATAACCTGACATTTGCTACAGGACCAGTTGGGCTCACTGATTGATTGCAAATTACACAAAACTGCAATTCTTTGTGCTTCCTCTCAGGAATAAGGGGTCCTCACAGCTGGAGAACATGCAAGGCAACAACGTGCAGATAGTTCAATGACTCAATCCTGCTACCACTAATTTTATAGGGTATAAAATCAAACATCTCCTGCATTTTTCAGATCTTTGTGAATGAAATTCTTGAAAATCATTAATGTGTACACACCATCTTCCCATATCTTTTGAGCCTCAGTCCAGAAGGCGATGTTGGGCTCCTCTAGATGAAATAATGCCCAGGATTTAGCACGGAAATTGGGACCATGAAAGCAGGCCAGCGTCATGTGGTTGCCATGGAGACTCATGGAGCCCCCCAGTTGCACGGCATCCTCCGGTAGGGGCATCTGGAAGAGTGAGATGTGGCAGCCGGCAATGACCTTCAAGACGTTGGGCCAGTGCCGATGGTGAGCCGCGTCCATGTCTGGAAGAAAGGTACCAGTTTTGGAAATGTCAGAGCAACGTGATGTAATCCCCAACCCATCTATACAACTGCTTTACAGATGAAATTCAGTTGAAGCATGTTGTACTATATTACAGCAAAACCGGTGCCATTTTATAATAACACTACCCTTATAAAGGGATTATGAATGGTTTATAAGCAGGTTATTAATTAGGTTGTAACACTTTGCAAATCATTACTAGACAATTATAAACAAATTATACCACAGTTTTCTTTTTATAAATGAGTTACTACCATTTATAAGTGGCAAAGGGGAGCCTTATTGTAAAGTGGTATCGCAAAACCTCATCGATGCTCTTCAAGGGCTAGATCCCATTTCGCCCTCTTCAGTCAGCTAAGCAATGCCAGGGGTGCCAGACTAGACCCAAGGTGGCAATGGAGTAAGCCAACCTGGATCCCCCACTGTGAATTTTGTGAAGGGTGTCACCCTGATTGTGTTGGGAACAGGCCACAATCGAAGGGTTTGTGTTTCTGGTGAGGGGTACCAACTAGGGTGGCCAGGTATTTTCCCGTGTGTGTTCCCTTGACGGTGGAATTACTCACAAAACCACATCTGCTCATCTGTTTATCTCTCAACCTTCCAGAAATGCCTCAAGACCCATATGTTCCAGAACCATCTCTACAAGTAACTGCTTTCTTGTGCTGCACTTTGTCTTCTCCTTTGAATGTTTGCATTTTGTTTTTGCTGTGTTTGTATGGTGTTGTATACATTCAATGTATTATCTACCTTGCAGGCCTGTCACTTCGGACAAAAGCGTCTGCTACGTAAATACATAAATTTCTGTGGGAAGGTTGCCCACATATGAGGAGCACTCATTGGCCGCTTTTCCTTCACTCTCTGGTCAGACTCCAAAACTATTTCTACTGGGTTTAGATCAGGTGGCCAGGTCATGTGATGCGACACTCTATCACTCTCCTTTTCAGATGGCATGGCATGTCCAGACTTTTTACTGGTACTGTAAAACCTGCTGGAACCTGGTCATGCAACCTCCAGTAACTTGTAAGTTCCACTTTACTGACTCCTGCCTACACCATCCTCAGGGGGCCCACACTATTTATTCCGCTCCTCTGAAGTCATCCGATGATAATTGATCTTGGATTGGTAGAATAGCTGTGAAAAAAGTTGGTGTTCCCAGAGGAAAGGTTCAATACAACCTGTGCTAAACAAATTCTGCAGAGAGCAGAACTTAACTACAGGAAGTACTCTTGATGATGGAGCAGAAGAAACCGGAGATACGTACATGTCTCAGTGTTTCCTTTCTCGGCACTGGCAGCTGGGGCTTTGGGGGGCATGTAGGGGACTGGACTCCATGTGGACAAAGCTCTCTTGCTGGTGTCAAACTGCTGCGTGAAGAACTCTTGTAGCTTCACACCAATCTTGATGAGGTCGGGCGTGGTGGAGCGGGAGATGATCACTTGAAAGATGTCCCACTGAAGATCGCCATGGACAAAGATCTCGCTGAAGTGGAGGAGAAGAACATCAAGGTTGAAAATGGCTTCTTGTCTGAAAGTTGCAGGCATTTAAAGTCAAAGAAGAAGTTAGGCAATGTGTGAAATATCTGATAACCTAATGACCCAGTGACCACCTCTGCTTCTAGTGATGCAAAGCACTTTGCAAAAGAACAACCTGATGAGTTCCTTCGCTATGTGTGCCCCGATGAGTACCTTTTCTCTGAGAGGCTGGTGTCCATGGTGTTGCAGAGGTTGACTTTCCACTCATCCTGAAGCTGAAGGTCAGCATTGCTGAAGACGCCCATAAGGATGCTGGAGCCCATGTAGTCGACTCGAGCCTCGGTGGAGCCCATTGTCACCTGGATCTTGTGGCTGGGTTGCTGGTTGGGGTGCTCGGAGATATGAGCTGTGGAACCAAGTTCACAGGTTTAGCTTGGCTAACATAATGCGTGATGTGGAGAGGTTGTACATCTGGCCGGCATACGGAGAGTAACTAAACAGAATGTGGGTAGGGAGTCAAACCCTGTTAAGCAACTCTGTCTTTTAGACATCGTGAAATACCACAGCATCGGTCCTTCAGGGGTTTAGCTATTACCTAACAACTACACCAACATTTCCGCACAGATGATATAATATTGACACTTAACCCTACCAGTGGGATCAGTTGTTTTGGTTCCTATATTTGAGGAAAAAGTGATAAATAGAGATTTTATCTCCATTAGATCTACAGTACAGAGCATTCTGTGAGAAAAAGTGAAAGGCGAGGTTTCCGGTGCGACGTGTGGCGGGAAACATGGTACACAGCAAAGGTTTACTTGTGCAGTACTGTGCAATACAAGGCAACGAAGTGTGTGTGTGTGTATATATATATATAAGGTGGCTTTGTATTTTAGTGCTTTCCATCTCTGTAGCGTGGAGAACCTGACACCCACTGAAATTCCACTTACAGACCATCTCAAGGGTGTTCACGTCGATGTTCCCCCCCACCACGCCTCCCTTGGAGTCCAGCCGGGACCTTCCCAGGCCCACGGACATGCTAATCTCCCGGTCCCTGTTGCTGCCCACGGATAGCCGGCCCTGGCTCTTCAGCCCACTGGTGGTCCACCTGGCAGGAGTATGGAGGCCATCTCTCAGAAACATCTGCACATCACTCTCACAGCTGACTGGACATTCACATTAGGACTGTAAGCAGAACCAGTAACTAATGTGGAATTTCCCCCTGGGATCAATGACCACCTTAATCATAAATAAGATGTAATGCTGGTTTCTTGTTTCTTGCAGCATGAGCCATATAGCTATGGGAAGAGTGGGATCAGCAGTGGAATTTACCACATGTGATGTAAATGCAGTGCTTTAAGTGTAACTGATGGTGGCCGGCTAAGATTTTCCCCAAGTGAGCGGTTTCAGCATCACATGACTGTGTGCAAATGTCATTTAGAGGCAAAAAGCTTACGTGTTATTTCCCATTACGTTGCTCATGTTCATCTGCACATTGAGCTGCTTGAGGTTGATGGCAAACACCACCAGCGTCTCCCATGGCGCCCCCTGCTGGGCACCCATCTTGTTGTTCCTATTGAAGGAAGGTGTGGCAACCTTGGAGACAGAATCTGCAATGCACACACAGAGGGTTTTGCATGGGTGCTTCTCAGTAACCATCAGTGACTTTACATTTTACATTTGCATAGTTGTCCTGCCTCGACTAAAATGTTACTGTATGTTTCCCATTTTACAAACCTTGGTTATGAATATAGCCAGTGTGGCAGTGAAATTCTCTGGTCTGGATCCGCCCTGACAGGGACAATGTGGATGGGACACTTGGAAATGCTTTACAATACATAAGAAGGTGGAAATAAAATGCTGCAATTTGCCACGTAAAATAGTTGAAACATCATGGAGGAATGTGGGAAGCAACATGTACATATTTATAGGCAAATGCATTTTGGTTAATAAAAGGCGTTATAGAGTATTTCTGTTGCTTCACCTTCAGTCATCACAATAACTGATTGCGAAGGTGTTCCCTCTTTGGTTCTCTTTATTATAGACCACAGATCTCTCCAAAACCCAGTGAAAAGTTCTTTTGGCAAAGATGGCAGCCCACCTCTTCTAGGCACAGAGGAGTCCGAGACACTGCGGGAGCGGGCGGCGGCAGGGGATTTGAGGTGGGCCAGCGGCCCGGGAGACATGTTGCTGGAATGTTCCCCGAACACGCTCGGCGACTGAGGCATGTGCTGGAAGGAGCACGACTGGTTGGCTTGGTCCCACGTCCGCCAGTAGGCCTTCCGTATGGACTCTGGAGACAGGTGCTGGGCCACGTTCTCTACAGAGTCAGGTGTGGCTGGACCTGATGCTGGTCGTAACAGGGAGGGAAAACACGTTTCTATAATCAGTCTCTCCAATCGAGCCCTGCAGTGCTGGCTTTGGTACAGAGATACCACACTCCCTTATTTCTTAGTTGTCTTCCTTCAACCTCTCATATGATATGAATACTTGTGAGTGTGTCCTGCCATAAGGAACGCAGACCAATGGCAGTGAGCAATGGGTTCCTCACCTGGCAGGTTGATGGTCTGGTCTCCCAGGAAGAGGCGACGTGCAATGCTCCGCCGATACCAAGCCCGGGGAAAGGCCAGTATCTCGCTCAGCCTCCTCATGTCATATTTGAAGGAGGCGGAGCCAATATCACACACAGCTGTGGAATATCACATGTCAAACTACACCATCAATATTAAATTCGGCCATGGGTTGGAAAGTTGAACACCAGTTTGATATGTGTGGGTACCTGAGATGTTAATGAGGGTGGCGTCCATTTTTCCCCCCTTGCAGGGGACAAAGCTCTCGATGAAAGTGGGCCCTCCAGTGCGGCGCATCCGGGACAGACTGACCTTCACAAACTCCAGGTTGATGCTGAGGGAATCTTTCCTTCCAGTCACTGAGGAGGGTTCCTCATCCACTGAGCCTGAGTGCGAGGGGGGAACAGCCAACAATGGCACCAAACCTGCAGCTAATGGGCTGCAACCTTTCAGATACGGCCCTCTAGACGTAAGAGACTACCCACCAGTCCCAATCCTATCGGAACCAGGAGCCGAAATCTAAGGTCGGTACCAAACCCCCCCAGTTCCAACAGCCATATATGACCACAACTATTATTTAAAATTACTACAGCTGATTGATCATCGACAAAAAGGTTGTCATCATCTACTCTATATCTTCTCACCTAAACCATCTATACTGGTCACATCACTTTCAACATAATAACCCCAGTGCCCACACCAATTTAGTCACGCATTCGAGTAATCTGAAAAAAATGACTCTCTTCATTAGGCAGATCAGACCCTACCCAAGGGTCCCGGTGGTCGGCCAGTGACTGTCGATTTCTGCTTGCCAGCCCCATATGGATGGAACACGTAGAGAGAGAAGTCGGACATGCAGGCTGTGAAGCTGAGACCGGAGGAATTGCTGGGGGGGCCCGTCAGGTCTGACTGGCTACTGCTGTGTCTGCTTCTGCCTAAGGGGCTGCCCAGCCCTGAAGAGGAAGCTAGGAAGGAAGCAATCTCATCAATTGATGTATACCTCAGACATTTCAGCACTAGATCCGGCATTTGTGAACAAGTATTTCGAACATGAGTGGGAGTATTTTAGTAAAGCGTGACAGAGATTTGAATGCAAATTCAAGCTTTCAAAACTTACAGTGCAGCGAATTGACAATATACATTTCATTTAATTTTCATTTAAATTTGTTTATAGGGAACTTTAAAACAACAAAGTTTACCAAAGTGCTGTACACAGGCATAAAATAAAGTGATGAATAAACAATATACCAGGTAACAACAGACAATACAACAAGTAACACCCATAGTCAACATCTCAAGCAGATTTAAAAGCCAAAGAAAATAAATATGTTTTAAGAACAGTCTTAAAATCAGCAAGACATTCGGCCTGCCTGATGTTCAAAGGTAGTTCATTCCATAATTGCCCCGAAATGAAATACGAGGCATTACTATGTTATTGTCAATTAGCTGCTATTAAAAACCACTTATGATCACAACCAATTGCTTTTAAGATTCCTTTCTCCTGTGACTAGCTTAGTTAAGGACATCTAGGTGCCCAGGGAGGGGGAGGTTCCTACCCTTGGTAGCAGAGACTTTGAGGACACTGTGGGTGAGCAGGGACCCCGACAGGGTTGGGTGGGGTCCCTCGGTCTGGTGAATAGAGCCAGGAAGCTCCAGCTCGCCACGATTGGACGAGAATACCAAGTCAAGGGATGGTAGCTTCAGCATGCATTCCACCCTTGACATAGGCAGGCAGCTGAAGCGGATCTGAGAAGGCTGGTTGAATATAGGAGGAAGAGGAGTATTACCATGCCAACCTGACATATAACACTAGTACACTAAGATTTGAAAACCTGCCCACAGGGTTAATAATCATCATGGCTTACAGTGCTAGCAATCACTTACAAAAATGTAAAATATGCATTATAAAGGACACTGAAAATGTGAGAGATTCAGAATGAAATGGTCTGGGAGCATGAGAACCTGTACTCGGACGTAAACTACAACGTCGACCGGGAAAGAGGAGTAGGCTGATGTTGAGGAGGACACCAGGGAAGTGGTTGATTCCTCCAGGGCGTCCACTGGCTCAAAAGACCCCACATCCTCATCCTGAGAGTTCATGGCTAACAGGGTGAGAAATCGTGGTTATATTCATTCAACTATCTCATACTTCTCGAAATGCTGCTGAATCCTACCAGTTCATCCATCTATATTCCAGATGCTTATTCTGCTCGGGGTCATGGATAATGTCTTCTGGTGACCAACATTAAGCATGCGACCTCTTTGCTGGGTGGGGCAGGTTCATACCGGTATAGTTCCTCTCCACAGGTGTGATGGGGATGGTTTCCAAGGCCTTCTCCAGGAAGTCCAGCAGGCAGGGGCTGATCACCATCTCCTCAGGCAACGTCTGCAGGGCCACCCATGCGTACAGCTTGGCCGTCTTCATACCTCCACTGCCTTTACCTTTGGCTGCAAGCGAGCTCGTCATCAGAACAAGGATCACACTTGCTACGTGTCCAATACATGCTGATAACAAACGCCGTATAAGACTGACAAAAGCCGAAGGCTGCTCCTCAGCTTCTAACACCACTGATGCCTCATCTGATGTATCAGCAGGACAAGTGATGTAATAACACCCATGTACAGCACTGTGCAAAAGTCTTAGGCAGTAAAAAACAAAATGCTGTTTAAGTGAACATCGTGTTGGTGTAAAATTTAATAAAAACATGGAATGGCTGAGGTGCCCTGCGATGGGCTGGCCCCCCATCCTGGGTTGTTCCCTGCCTCGTGCCCATTGCTTCCGGGATAGGCTC
>JAODJX010000053.1:4946482-4958634 GCA_026776945.1 Isichthys henryi | reverse complement strand
GCTTCCGGGATAGGCTCCGGACCCCCCGCGACCCAGTAGGATAAGCGGTTTGGGAAATGGATGGATGGATGGATGGAATGGCTGAGGTGCCCCGGAAGAGAGATTTGCTGAAAGAGTGTTCATCTAGCCATCCAACAAGATGTCAGTGACTTTTTGGAGAACTGAAAACATTTTTCTAGTTTTTATTCTGTTACTCTTAATTTGTCTAGGTTCTAATGCTAAATTGTGTTTTTGTTCTGAGTTAAAGTGCACTTACTATGGAGATAATCAGATTAGAACATTTCTTTTGACTGCTTAAGGCTTTTGCACAGTACAGGTATACCTCGTACAACGTCCGTCCAAACAACGTCCATTCACGTTAACTTCCATAGTCCATAAGGATATAATAGGAAAAAATCGTCATCTAACAATGGGATGTGGACAAAATCGAGTCAGAGCATGCAAAAGCATCATGTGTGCCTTTCTGTGTGCATCACGTACTACACAAGCACGTCACGCCTGTAAACAAAGCCTTGTGAATTTAATCATGCCATTACTTAGCCTTGCTCAGTACACGTTCATGCAACATCCAAATCATATAACAACCAGCTTCCCAGAACGTAACATGGACGTTAAGTTAGGTACACCTGCACTGTACGAATACCAAACACACAGTAAGAACATGCAGGTATTAGGGACTGAGTGAGAGAACACACGCATGCACAATGAGGGTTACCGGTACCTGATGGAATTGCTGGGGCGGGGGGAGGAAGGAGTGTATTAGTCTTGCTTTGGACTGGACTGGGAGGACTGGGAGTGCTGCTATCTTTCATACCATACAGTTTGGACTCTTTCGACAGCGTCCTTGGCAGAGAGGATCCACGGGAGGCGTTTGGTGACTCGGTCTTCAGCGTTTTTGAATTGTAGTGCAGCTGCATCCGACCAAAGAGTACAGTCAGTGACACTCTGTCTCACAGAGCAAAGCTTTAGTTTTCCTCATTGAGCTGATATGAATTAGCAATAGTCCTGAAACTCTTTGGTGCCCTATGACTGTTATAACCATCATAAAGCAAGTCAGAGACGAAGTTTGAAAGGATGCACCAAGAACACACTGTTTTTTAGGTCACATGTACACTGGTTTTCATTTTCATAATTATAGCCAATGATATATGGAACAGATAGTGAAAGATCACCAACTGGGGGAAGTTGGCTGGGTTAGGGTTAGGGAGGCGGCGTGCAATGTGTGCGTGCCAATTCCGCCTAGTACGACTTCTGGCCGCTACTCCCGTAGCGTGCGAACTCCCAGGATCCTAGTTCTTTGTACTTGCGTATACCCTTAAAATGATGTTGAATAACGATTTGCGAACATTTCAAAATACGAACGGCCGTTCAGAACGTATCTCATTCGTAAGTAGAGGAGCGTCTGTATTATTTAGCTACCTGGAAACCCCAGACAGAGCGCCAGTCCAGCACCTGAGAACCCCTCTGTAGACCCAACTCTACTTGACCCTGCCTGTTTTGACTTTTTGATACCAAGATGTCTCTCATCTGGGTGTGTTCCTCCCCTCCCTTTAGTTAGACCCTTAGAAAGTATCAGGTCCTGTCTTCCCATCCCCTACCACATTGATCTTGTCCGCATCCAGACCAGGGCAAGTTTTACACCTACCTTTACATCCACTCCAGGAATGTAGAAGACGGTGTTCTCAGTATCCGTGGATTTAGTCTGCAGAGAAGAAGGTGCTTTCTTGCCAGCCAGCAGGTGGACTGAGGAGGTGCAAGCTGGCTGAAGCTTCTTCTTCTTTGGTGGAGACTCGTGATCCAGACTCCTTAGGTTTCGGTCACAGCTTCTGTAAAACAAGAGTCATTGTTATTAAACCAACAATGTATAGCGCTCACAGGAAGTCTTGGGACACTTACATGATTTAGTATAAATATTGCAAATTTATTGGTTTTATTATAAAAATGATTGTATCATTCATTTGTTGACATATTAGCAAACAAAATATGCTATTGGAACACAGGACTGATGGCATTACAATCAGTAATTTTAAGTAAAACATTCAAGTAGTAGTAAGTAAAACATTTTAAATAGTAATAAAATGAAACCCAAATTATAATTCTGAAAGAGCTGTTACAAGTTAAAAACCCAATTTACAAGTAATTTCAAGCAGTTTTTGGGTGCTTTTTAATTAGTAACACATTTGCAATTACATCCCTTTGGCAGCCAATGACTACAACTCTAATTTAGTAAATTTAAGTAAATTTAAAGTAAATCACACAGAAAAACAGCAGAAACAGAACAGAATGAGTCAGTCAAAAACTTCAACTTAACAAAACTTAATACAATGAGCCAGCACTAACTGCAGCTACATCGTCGTCCTCCAGCATGCTCACCTCCGGAAGGAGACCTCATCATGCTCGGCCTGGGGCATGGAAGGGTGCAGCACACACTTTCCGCTGTCGATTTCCACACGGACGTCCAGCTCGAAGTCAATGTTCCGTTCTGTGGCGGAGCTCATCACGCTCCGGTTGGTGGGCGTTCCTGGCCAGCGCTCACTGAACAGCTGGCTCACCGCCGCAAAGCCGGACGACTTTTTACGGGACGGCTGTCTGCGGAGTGCAGTCACATGATCAGCTCTGCTTGGGTCACTGCATTGGGTCGTCCAGTTGATAAAGCGATCATTCACAGTGAAAAAATATACAGGCGACACTTTAATTAACAATCATATTACTAATCTTGGTCTTATATCTTGGTCTTGTGACTAGTGACATGGTGTATTGCAACAGCAATAAAGGGTTCTCATCTCTCATCTCTCTCATATGCCCATTAGCCACTTTATTTGTAAGCATACAGTATTTACTTACGTTTACATATCATTACATACATTTTATAAACTGTGGCTAAATCAAATAACTAAAGCAAACCCATTTAATGCTATAAAATAGCACTTAAAGGCCTGACAAAACAAAACCATAGATTACAGACTGACAGGAAGTAAAACTGATCATTATTAATAAATCCAGGGATTGACATAAATTTTTTTACGTGCATTTCATGCCACAAGTGAAGTATGCAGCAGACGTAAAAAAGTTGAAATGCAAGGTAATTTTGTGTCATAAAAGCGCAAATGTACGTAAACTTAAGAATTTATTTTACTTCCTATGACAAGAAATTGCTGCACATACTTGCATACCAGTTTCGGGCATCCCCGAATAAATCAAAAGCACAGTAGGGTGACCAAGGTACCGCTCCTAGGTATGGAGTACTCACAAGGGCCTCCTGTAGAAGCAGGTCTGTTTCTCTCTGTCGAACTCCTCGTCCTTGTCGGAGTCGGTGGAGGAGGAAGATGGGCTGTCGTCGTGCCTGTTATCCTCGGGCTGGAATGGAAGGCTGGGTGAGAAGACAGCGGGGGTGCTGGCAGCGCTGAACACGGAATGCGTGCCGTCGCTAATGGGCGAAAAATGAGGATGGGAGGGCTCGTCGATGGCGACTGACAACAGGTCCATTTCGGACTCCTCTGGAAACTTAGGGGTGGCATGAAAGAGATGCGAAAGGCAGAGTTATGAAGTGGTAGATGGTCAATGAGTCTCTCTCAAGCAGATATCAGCCATCTTTGGGGTGCCAGCTCCATATAATCTCGATGAATGCTTCACTTAAAGCTGCGTCCACAGCTGCTTGCCAATTCAAGCATGTAAAACATACAGCACACCATTAAAGATGACCACACAGTATCCGTTGATATAGTGCAACGTTCATGACTACAGTGAACCATGGAACTCATATACAAACAAAATATGTACCAGGCTGGCAACATTTGGATGATATCTGCTATGAGAAGTTGAATAATGAACAAATGGATAAATATGTAGATTATTTAATCATTCTTTCCCTTTCCCAAGCGGCTGAGCCCACATGCGAATGTCAGTGGATTGTACTTCTGAGCGGGAGTATGGGTGCCGCTATCATGGAGGAGATCGTGCCCCGTCACCGTCCGCTCACCAAACACCTCCACGTGTTTCCGCATTACAGTGCATGCGGAAAGTCCAGCCACACTCTGATGGAATTTATAGTATGTTTCAGTGTTAGAATATGCTATGTTAACCTTCATTGACACGTGGTAACCACCAACATTTATTTGAGGCCATTGAGAAAATGGATTTATAAAAAGTAAAGAAAAAGTACATTCTCAATCTCAGGTGTTTGCACACCACAGGTTTTTACCACTTTTCCATTTATTTCATAAACAGCAGAGTTTTTTTTATTATTCTTTAAGCATTAGAGTAAGTTGAGAAAATAACTACAAATGAAAATCTAAGCCACATAAAACACGTTTCCTTTATGGAAACATGGAAAGAGTCTGACACCCTAATACATGGCTGTGTGGTGATGGCATAGTCAAGTTCTATGCTGTCCTTTGACTTTACATGCACTAGTTAACTGTTTCAACCCCTGAAACAGAGCAGTATTTAATGTCCCTTGTAGAAAAAAATCTCAAATTTTCTCTGTTGTTATAGCTAGAGAAGGTTATTTTGATGAATCAATGACATGACATTTTCCTGCTAATAAAGGCACTCAAATGGTGAACATATATATTTATTTGATAGCGAAGAATATTGAGTATATTTTTTCTAAATGTTAAGTGAGTAACATGCAAATGTAGAAAATCTCAGTGTCTGCAAAAACGTTTGGCTGGTTGTGTATAACCCAGTGGTTTCAAACTCCCTGCCCGGGGGGGCCGGAGCCCTGCACATTTTTGGGTTTCCCCTCATTTAACACACCTGATCGCCTTGTGCTAATTACCACAGCTCTTGAGCTGAATCACTTGTGATGGAACAGGGAAAGAACTAAGTTACACAGGACACCGCCCCCCCAGGACTGCAGTTTGACACTCCAAGTATATACTTTCAATAAAAATGTCTATTGTCAAGCTCAGGTTTGGTCACCTACCTTCCAGATGACCCAAGAGGGGTTATTACCCTCCTCTTTTGGTCAACTGTAAAGTTTAACATTGAATGTGGGCTCCTTTACTTGATTTCAACGTAGAGGTTCTACAATATTAATAAAGTGATTAATTTAAAACTTGTTGTGGAAAGGAGCCATTCATATGATGAATACAAGTATTAAAAAATGAAATGTGTTAAATATTCCTTTAAATATATCCAAGAACGTTGGGATATAAGGCCCAGAGCCTGGTGTGTGGACTTTCTGTATGCACTGTATATACGATACAGTGACAGTAAATGAGAAACAGAGAACATACAGTTCAGACACATAAAAATTTGACATCTCTCCTGGATTTGCAGATCTGTTCAAAACAAGCGAAGCACACAGTCTCTGCTTTTCAGGCTCCCCAGAAAAGTCATGCAAAATCAAAATATCAAGGCGATTTGTGATGGCACGCTGCCCACATGCAGTTGTGCAAGTGTGCAAATTGTTTGGAATCATCTGAATTTGTGCATAGCTCCGGAAATGGTAACTGATCTTCATCTATGCTATCATAGTATAAAAGAAGTCTTATTTAACAAACGCGCATATGTTACAACGTCATATCTTTACAAAGAGATTGTTTATCTTTAAACAATCAAGATAACTGATGGACAACGTATGTGAACCCATATATTTAGTAGCTAGAGCAATCTCTCGTACTGAAAATAAACTCAATCTAATGCTTTCTGTAGCTGCTGAGCAGACCTGTGCAGTGACTATTTCCATAATTGAGCCATATTTGAATGGAACAGAATTCTGTTGTGAAAAGCAAGTAACCAAAATTGTGTCTATGTGTTTTAATATGGCAAAGCAGGCAAAACTTACGCCTGAATTAAATAGAACACCTGACTCCAGTTACCCTATTTTAAATAGATTTAACCTTTGAGATTCTCATACTTTTTCCATCAACCATCTTGGGTGTTTAAACTATTTAATAAACATATGTAAACGTAATATGCTGTGTGTTGTTTGATGTTCTTATTGCTGACAAAGATTAGATCAGGAGCCAATTCCAGTGGAAAGATGGATATACAGTAGTAACTTGGAAATATCCCCAACATTTACGATACAAAAGCCATTAAATTCTTCTTAAATTCTAAATAGTCTCTCAGCATCTACCAAATGATAGAGGTATGGATTACGTTCTGATTGCAGTTGCGATAGAATGCAGTGCCTTCACAATCTTCTACTTTGACTTTGCATTTTGAAAGCCGAGAGGAAGTGGATTCCAGCTTGCCACACCGTGTTAGTCGGCTCACTTGCTGGCTAAAGGTTAATTTTCACTTGTGTGCCATTTTCAAAAATACCTTGAAAACCAGCTCTTCCGGGCTGACAGGCTGCTTTGGTGCATCCAAAACTAGATTATCAAGCTTTGTGCAAAATAAAATAAAATTGGTGCAATTAGGCTAAAACTTGCAAATAAATTGCTCAGCTGTGGGAGCCGTGATCAGGCAGACTTATGTGAATTTCTGGAATGGTGAAAGAGGCGCTTAAATTAAAATTGACATATATTTTAAAAGTGCTGAAACAAACCAAATAAATCTGGGTCACAATAGTACTGTAATCAAATGCCAAGTTACTTGGTCGTGTCAGACTGGATGATCCTGCACAGGCTACAACATTTTTAGTGCTGTATTAGATGCATTACAGTTATCTGGTATTAGTAGTAGATGGAATACTTTTGCACATGGGCAGTGTACCATGTGACAGGAAAAGTGCATGTCAAGCTTGAGTACATTTATTCATCAGACGCTAAATCTCAGGCAAGTCGCCAAGGTCTTTCGGCATCCAGGAGGCCTGATGTGCCTATTGCTGGTATTACTTTTAAGCATTTGTTGCAGACTTTCATCCACGATCTTACAGATCAAACATACAGAAACCCTGTGTTAGATATAGTTATACAATTATATTCTCAACGCGTCTCAAGTTCTGCTCGTATTAAGCCGATTCCATAACCGTAGTCTGAAAGCAAACGATATCCGGCTATTCAAAACATTTTTATCGAAACCATTAACATGATGAATCGCCAGTATGTTCTTTCTTTTTCCAGTCTAACAAGGTCTATGACATGTTTCAGTCCATGTTTAAATACCAACTTAGAAATGAAACTGCTATTGTCTAGATGCCTTTCTCTTCTTTTCTCACCTGAGAACTTTCTAGAACACCCACAAATACCCTGGAATGGTTTGTTGATCTCATTGGTAATTTCTTCCTTCAGGTCTTAACTGTCAACAAGTTGCCAATTAGTTTAAGTGAAGGGTTACAGTGTTTGTTTTACCACTATGGATACAGGGAGTGAACAAAGGAGACACTGTGACCAAAGCCACACATCTTTGGACAGACAAATATTTCAAGACTCTCAGCTGGCTATGGTACCGTGTCCTGGATGTTGAAGGTGACTCTTGGACCTGGGGATGAGGCATCCACCCGGATGTCTGGGAGGTCATCCACATCTCCTATTCTGGAGCTGAGGAACCAAAGAGAATATTTGATGCCCTGTCCAGGCTGCCTCGTAATGAACACTCATAGTTGATAACAATGTCCCCGATTACCTTGCCCTTTCCATCTTCTTCAAAGGGGGCCTCCCAGTGGTGGAAATGCTCTTTGATCGGTTACTTGGCTTGTACCCCAGACCCCATTTGTCCTTCAGAGATGCAGCCTGTAGAACATCAGATTGGTGAGACAGACCTCTGCACAGTTTCTCTCATAATGCCCGTATATTTCATGCTTTTACAAGCTAAAACCAGCTAATACAGTTGGTCGGGCACAAGTTACGCACAAGTCCACTTAGTTAGGAGAAAAATTCTCTCACGTCACACTAAATAACAAGCAGTAACATAGTGGAATGAATTTGTACATCTGTGTTTCTTACATTTACCAAATATTTGTTTTATACTTTTGAACCAAAAACCCAAAATCAAGACAATTTATTTTCAATTAGCAATTTGCACAAAAGGACTGGATTTTCCGCTGAAATAAGCAAGGCTGCACGTATATCCTCCCGTGTCCTCAGTGGCGAATTTAACCTTTAGCAGTGAGCTGCAAACACCCGCTGTGATGTCTGATCCCCTCAACGCCCACCATCTCACCCTCATGCTGGATCTTCTCAGCTTCTTCCTCACGTCCCTCCTGATGTCATTCACCGCCACTGACTCCAGCTGCTGGTAGCGCTGGATTTCCTGGTTAATGGTGCCCTCGCTTGCCCCCAGCTTCCTGAACAGGGGGGGAAATATACAGCAAACATGCACTCGAGGTCCTTTCAGGACAAAAACATTTCTCACAAGGACAAAACTCAAGGCGACTGTGGTCTCCACGCTTACTTGAGGTCGTCGATGACCTTGGCCTGCTCATTGAGCTCTCTGATGTCCACGAGCCTCTTGGTCATTTTGCGTCCTCGTGCATCACCCATCTGGTTCCCCAGAGCAGCCTGTCGCCTGTAATCGACGGGTTCCTGTACGGACAGTTATAATGATTGTGTCTTTAGCAGTCAGACCACAATGTTCCTGCGGTGTGGTCTTTCCAGAAATGGATATATGACCGGGTATTGCATGCCTATAAGCGCGCTCAGGTTTTAATTAACCATCCAATCATAAGCAAACATACAATCGCCTCAACAACATCATCACTCCAGAAGCAGATCAGAGATCAGATAAGATTATCCCTCAAAACCACAGCCTGTCGTTAACTGTAGGGTTTTCAAAGGTAGGGCCTATAATTCATACATAGGGTCCAATGATATGGTTTGAATCAGTGAGAGAGAGTGAAGTGGCACGCTGGCGGCCAATCAGCTCTCAGCTCTGGCCAGTGCCCCTGCGGCCCGGCCCCTGTACACACGCCCATGCCAGATTACTGACTGTGTGAACAGGGGGGAACATGCCGTCCGCCTCGTCCTCATCCGACAAGTCGGCTATGTTGATGGAGCTGAGATCGGCAATGTCGTCCACTTCCTCCTCGCCGGTCAGTGAGGTGAGCGTGTTCCCCAGGGCGTTGAGGCGTTTGCCGATGTTGGGGTCCATGTGGACGTCAATGCCGCACATCTTCCACAGGACGTTCAGCGTCCAGGTGCCCGCGCTGCTGCTCTCTGCAGGCCGACAGGCAGAATGGCATCAGGCAATAAAGCAGACACGCGCACACATACTCACCACAGACACGTCTAGTGTTCCTGTCTTCACAGGGACTTTCCACTGACTAAGCGTTTTATAAAAAAAGACACTCCACAAGGTCTATTTTTAAAGGTTTACTATAATTTACAGACACACCTACACATGCATTCTCAGCACACAAATTAGCCTCCCACATAAATTTCTCGTGGGAAACGAAGACTAAGCACCCCCCCACCCCCCTACACAAACACTGCACTGCTCGGCACACCTGCTGATGCCTGGCCTGTAGTTCTGGAGCATACTTCATATGTGCCATCTGGAACCACACCTAAGTAACACAAAAATCACAAATACCATCTGAACGGGAAGGAGGTACAGTCCAGAGCTCATATAATCTGACAAACCACAGATTAACCTCTGTAATCTGATAAATTACAGCTTCACTGCTGTAATCTGATAAATCATGGATTAACCTCTGTAATCTGATCAGTCACAGATTCATGGTTGTAATCTGATAAATTATAGTTTCGCTGCTGTAATCTGATCTACAGTTAAACTGTAGTGGCATTAACGAAGAATTTACTGATATACGGACACACCAATGACGTCGGTTTGTCGTGATAATAGACATCGGAGAATTAGTCAGCAGATGAAGAGAACAGCGGTGGTTTAAGAGCAGCTGCTCAACAACTTACATGCATTCATTACAAGGTCTCCCCTCAGTTCGGGCTTCCAGTCGTCCCAGGACGTCTCAAAGCCCTCTGCGAAACGGATGCAGAAGTTCTTGAAGTGACCCTTGCTGACCAGTGATTCCGAGGAGCAGGCGGTGATGAGCGTGCTCTCGATGGTCAGCACCAAGGCTGAACCAGTGTCGAAGTCCACGCTGTGATTGGCCTGGAGAGGTGGGCGGTGCACACAAAACAGCAGCCAGCCAATGGTGTCAGACTCCATTTACTAATAATAAATGCATGCTAAAGCACACAAAAAACTTCGGCTGAATTTTTGAATGGTTTATCAGTTTATTGTTAGCGTTATCAAATTAAGCTTCGGATTTAGCGGATTAGCAGTTATCGAAGCTAACTTTTCAGTTAGCCGTGCCCACCACTGATGTCTACAGACAAGCTGTGTGTTACTTTTTTGACATAATCTTCCATCTTAAAGAATTCTTGGCAACAAACTCTTCCACTGCCGATGTATGAGCATGGGATGTAGGCTGGCTCAGTGTTGTTTCATATCTTTAGAGCTGGACCTTCTAATCATACCTCTGCTCTGTGTGACGTCTGCATGTTCTTCACACTTGGGATTTAACATTGTTTCATTTTAAGGCAAAATCATATGATTTTGTTAACATGAAAATTAAACATTTATTGTACTTGGTTGTTGTTTTAGTCTTTTTGAATATTGATCATGAACTATTGAATGAAACTGAATCACAGTAACATTTTAGATATCGGCAGATATCGAATTGCTGCATTGCAAAATCGAAATCTAACCGTATTGTGGCAAACCTTAGAATTTACACCCCTACTCCAGGTACTCATGTTTGCTACCATGGTCCAAAGATGTGCAGTTAGGCTATCTGACATCTCTAAATCAGGCAGAGTTTCTGACTGTGTATGTGTGTTAATGTGCTCTGGTTTCCTGTCCAGGTTGTGCCTGGCATTGTACCCTATGCTGCCTAGGACAGGCTCCAGACCCCTATGTGTCCCTGACAAGCAAGTGGAAGATTAGTGCATGGGGGATCATTTAATGTGCTTCAAACCATGTTATTACTGATCCATAGCTGCATATCCAATAAGGTTTTTACTCTGCTCTAACCAGCAAACAGACAAATTTAATTATTGGGTCTGCTGGTTGTAATGTGCATACTACAGTCGACCATATGACATAATCCTGCAGTTTTGTCTGGAAGAGCTTACAACTGCGAATTTCAATTACAGATTACTCATGTACTATAGCATTGCTTCAGACTGGGGTTAGCATCCAGGCATAGGTAGTCACCTGAGTGGCGCTGGTGATGGGCAGGCATATTCCCAGGTCGTTGACGGTGAGCTGCAGGAAGAGGGTGCTGAAGGCCTGGGCGGAGGTCTGCTGTATGCCAGGCAGCTTGTCCACCACCTCCCTGGTGGCCACGTGGATGTCCTTGTTCAGAGCCAATCGCTGCTCGTTCCAGTTGTCGTATGCAGCTTTATAGTTTAGCCAGAAGAGCACGGCTACGACGAGAAGAAACGAATATGGCTCTATCTTAGCACAAGTGCTTTAAAGCAGTGTTTGCCAATCCAATCCTTAGGGACCCCCAGACGGTCCAGGTTTTTGCTCCCTCTCAGCTCCCTGTCAGACAGTCCACATTTCAAACAAGGCCAGGTTGAGAAACACTGGTTTAAAGCTCTGTAGTGACGGTTGGGATGCTTATGAGATCAAAGGCCTATGGGGTCAGGCCTATGGGGTCAGGGAAGAGCGACAAGGAGCGAATGTTTAGGAATACAGCGGGGGGGCGGGGGTTAGAAAAGGGTGGGGCTTCTGATCACTGACCTCGGTCAAATGCCACAGGCTGGGCAAACACAATCGGTCGATTTAAGGTGATGAGCACGGCCTCCTTGTCTGAAGAACCACTGATCTCCTCCTGAAGGGCATTTCGCAGGCCGATCCGCGTCCGGAAGTACGCCACCTGGTGGAAGTCCGAGCCGGCTTCCTCGTACACCTGATCAGAATATTAGCAGTGCGTCAAATTCATGCTATCCAGCATGCTACAGACCCATGGACAGAAAATGATGGCTTGGGAAGTCAGAACGTTCACGCCTGGAACTACCAAGTAAGAGAAACCTGAAAGCAGTCAGGCAGCACAAAGGTGACATTTAGGTATGCATACCTGGTGCTTGATGATCTGGCCCAGTGCGAGGTTGAGGTCCACTTGGGTATGCTTACCAAGTGCTTGACGATCTGGCCCAGCGCGAGCTTAAGGTCCACTTGGGTATGCTTACCTAGTGCTTGACGATCTGGCCCAGTGCGAGGTTGAGGTCCACTTGGGTATGCTTACTTGGTGCTTGACGATCTGGCCCAGCGCGAGGTTGAGGTCCACTTGG
>JAODJX010000053.1:4935505-4946382 GCA_026776945.1 Isichthys henryi | reverse complement strand
CAGTGCGAGGTTGACGTCCACTTGGGTATGCTTACCTGGTGCTTGACGATCTGGCCCAGCGCGAGGTTGAGGTCCACTTGGGTATGCTTACTTGGTGCTTGACGATCTGGCCCAGCGCGAGGTTGAGGTCCACTTGGCTATGTTTACCTGGTGCTTGATGATCTGGCCCAGTGCGAGGTTGACGTCCACTTGGGTATGCTTACCTAGTGCTTGACGATCTGGCCCAGCGCGAGGTTGAGGTCCACTTGGCTATGTTTACCTAGTGCTTGATGATCTGGCCCAGTGCGAGGTTGACGTCCACTTGGGTATGCTTACCTGGTGCTTGACGATCTGGCCCAGCGCGAGGTTGAGGTCCACCTGGCACTTCCCAAAGAGCTTGAGGTAGCTGCTACTGCCAGGTTGGGCCTTGCTCTGAATCCGGTTGGAGAGTTCCAATTCGATCAGACCCGTCTCGAAGCGGACTGCCCGCATAGAAGGGGTGGTGGCTGTCATTTGGATCCCCTGGGAAAAAAGTGCCCGTAAGTTACAACTAACGGCATCCATGCACTGGCATACAGTCTGGTTAGACCTACTTTAAACATCAGGTTGAGTGAGTTTAGGAGCACATGGTAATACATACTTTAAACATCAAGTTGAGTGAGTATAGGAGGATCTTGGGTTTGTCGCCCTCTGTTGAGATGTCATGCTCGTTCCACAAGGGAATGGGCTGCTCTCCACCTGCCCGAAAGAATCATACAGTGAACCCTCACCAGATCCTAAGATTCACACGTTCTCATAAATCAGAAAATGCTGCCCACAGCAACCATAGATCTTCACTCCAGAAAATAAACATGACAAAACAAAAACATAAACACAAATGCGCAAATGTGGAAATTTTGGCCAATACTAATAACCGCATTTCTATCTAATATTCCAGATCCAGATAAATGATGATTATTATCTGGCTGACTTCCGAAGTACTCATGGAGTCAAACTGATGTCAGTCACATTACTGCTTGAGACCTCATGTAATACAGGCAGTTAAACATCAGCAGAGTAGCACCAAAATGGGAGACTGCAGTGAGGTTCTAAGTGTGAAGGAACTGACGAAATCCCTTGTCCTCCACTATGAAAGTTAGCTGATTGTCCAATGCAATGTCTCCATTATTTTTCAGTTTCGTATTTAGTGGCGTTGCTGATAACTTCAAATATTAACTAAATAACTTTGCATATTGACTAAAGTCTAAATATGGGCCAGCAATATCGACTAAGACTGGCACATTGGACCAACGGTAATGTTAACCGATATATCATGGATCTTGTTTGGAGTTTGGAGTAACC
The DNA here is from genome assembly GCA_026776945.1 of Isichthys henryi. NCBI lineage: Eukaryota > Metazoa > Chordata > Actinopteri > Osteoglossiformes > Mormyridae > Isichthys > Isichthys henryi. The sequence goes on along the minus strand of JAODJX010000053.1, from coordinate 4,945,062 downwards.
TGAGACTTTCTGGATGACTTCATTCACTTCCTTCATGAAGACCTTTTGCAAGAATACCAAGTGGTTGAGGAGATCGGTGGTCAGGTTGTGCTCAAATGAGCCGATCTGTAGGACAAACAGGTGAATTACATATTAGTCCATCAAACAATGAGACCAGAAGGGTTGTGCAAGAAAACAATATATGTCAATCTAACAGATTGTGAAAGGGTACAATGGTCTCACCTCTGCCTCACAGCGGAGATAGTTGCCCTGGAGATAATTGCCCTGTTTGGCAGGGCAATCATCAGCAGCCCAGGACTGGTCCAGATGGCTTTCCCGCTCCTCCATGATGTACTCCCCAGACATAGTGACTGGTGGCAGGGTGAGAGTGGCTGAGGAAGGGATGGTGGACATGTCCACTGGGGACACCTTGGACACAAACCTCAGCTTGTGGATTGGCAGCTCGAATGTGAACCGCATCTGGGCGCCTACACAAAAAGACACAACTGGGTGTATAAAATATGTCCAAGTTTTGGAAGTCAGCGGAGCTGGACATCTCACACACATCTGTAGCTCAAAACACCAAAACTCGATGAAGCAGCCATGAAATGTCACAGTATATGAACACTGATCTCAGCAGAAACTTTCACCAAGAATATGGCAGGGGGGATAACTATCTATCTCAATCGATTTTTGTCAAAGAACAAATGCAACGTCAGGGATTCACAAATTCGACACCTTAAAATTGCTGCTCTTCATGAATTCATGACAAACTCAATGCGAGAAAAAAAAACAGAAACATCAAAATTAGCCTCATAAAACCACTGCTTTGCAGACACTTTTATCCAAAGTGATGTATAACTGAGAAAGAGGGTCAGCCAGTTCCTGGAACAATTGGTTAATGGTCTCGCTCAAGGGCCCAATGGTGAGATCACTCTGCTGACCCAGGGATTTTAAATTCAGTTCAATTCCGTTATATTTGTATAGTATTTTCACAACATTACATTGTCCGACCGACGACCTTCCCATCACAGGCACAGTGTCCTGACCCACTGAGCCATGCCCAGCTCAGCAGCAAGAAGTCACCGCCAGCCAAGGACACACACCGGTCATGCCATGGCTCTTCATACGGCCCATCTTGTACTCAGCCTTCAGCGAGGGCAGCAGTGCAGCCCCGATGCTGATGCCGTCCAGCAGGGCGCTGAACTTCAGAACGATGGGCTTCTTCTCCAGCCCCTCGGGCAGTTGGGGGAACTCGTTGGCCTCCACCGGCGTCTGGTTCATGCTGGACGATGTCCGGTCTGACTGCTGGGGGGTGGACGTGTCCTCCCGGTTGGGCGGCGGCCTTGTGGGGGGGGGGGGTCATGGAATAGGCAGCGATGTCAATGCACAGGACTCGTTTTTAAATAACACATCACAATGTCTACACCTCAGCAAATGTAACTCAGACTGCCCTACCATGGTCTTCTTATATGCACTGTCCTCTGTCTATCTGCACTGTCCTCTGTCTATCTGCACTGTCCTCTGTTTATATGCACTGTCCTCTGTCTATCTGCACTGTCCTCTGTCTATCTGCACTGTCCTCTGTCTATATGTACTGTCCTCTGTCTATATGCACTGTCCTCTGTCTATCTGCACTGTCCTCTGTTTATATGCACTGTCCTCTGTCTATCTGCACTGTCCTCTGTCTATCTGCACTGTCCTCTGTTTATATGTACTGTCCTCTGTCTATATGCACTGTCCTCTGTCTATACGCACTGTCCTCTTTCTATCTGCACTGTCCTCTGTTTATATGTACTGTCCTCTGTTTATATGTACTGTCCTCTGTCTAAATGCACTGTCCTCTTTCTATCTGCACTGTCCTCTGTTTATATGTACTATCCTCTGTTTATATGTACTGTCCTCTGTCTAAATGCACTGTCCTCTGTCTATCTGCACTGTCCTGCACCACTGCCTACTCTGTACCAATGTCCTGTCTCATTGTTATTGTGTATTGTTGTGCATTGTTTTTATTTTACTTATTTTACGGTATTTACTGTTAAGTCTTTAAGTTCGAGTGTTATTTGTTCTAACTGGCTATGCTTCACAGTAATGATGGGCAATGTTACCCGCAAAGGGCCGGTGCGTGAGCAGGTTTCTGAGGTAACCTTAAGGTCGGCTGTTCAAACCCAGGTGTGAGGCCCCTTCAGCAAATCAGTCCTCTGATTAGTGATCTGGATGAAACTGCCTACCACTGCACTAAAGAATCCCACTTTTGTTTCATTTTGTGGAATGAAAAGGCGATTTCAAAAACACACTGGACAACATTGATGTGAGGGTCAGAATGGACCAAGGAGACAGAACAGTGTAAGGGAGGAAACAGAGATGGAACAACTCTGGTTTGGATAAATGAATGGATGGATGGATGGATGGATGGATGGATGGATAAATGGATGGATGGATGGATGGATAGATAAATGAATGGATGGATAAATGGATGGATGGATGGATGGATAAATGGATGGATGAATGGATAAATGAATGAATGGATGGATGGATGGATGGATGATGGATGGATGGACAGACAGACGGATGGATGGTTGGAGTTCAGGTTCAGGTTCAGGTTACTTTATTTGTACCCGAATTTAAATTTAGTTTACAGGAGAATAGTCAGCATCCACATAACTAGCAAACAACCACATGACTTCACCCACAAAGACAAGTAAATCAATAGATAAATAAGAAAATAAAACCTCACAAGACATAAGTATGATGGATGGATGGATAGTGACTGACTGTGATTATTAAAACTGACAATACATGAATGATAACAGTGTTAATAGACATTATGAAAGCAGGGATGGAGCTAATGAGGGGGCTGTGAGACTCACGCGGCAGCGGGCTGGCGGATCAGGTCCGAGATCTGCTTGGAGAGCTGGTGGGAGCTGCGGACCATCATGCTGTGCAGTGTGGCGGGATGCTGCGGGATGTTGATGATGATGGCGCCCACCTTACACACCGCTGCGTTGTTGGTCTTGATGCCACGCTGCGCGCTGTACAGCGCCTGCGACTTGGCGATGTTGCACTTCACCACCGTCCTGCAAGGCACAGCGGCCGGTCAGTGCCCAGCCCCCCCAAACTGGGCCGCCTCGGCCCACAGCCTTCTGGGATATGCTACTACGCAATTACTCAGTACAGGCGATTACCACGCCAACTCTAATTATGGTCGCTATGGCCATAGCTAGCAGAGGCAATTCTGGCCAATTAGCAAGCCAAAATATAATTATATTAATTCTCCACATTCACCACTGACCACATTAATAAACAATGAAATTAACAATGAGAAAGAAGGAAATGTAGTGGCTGAGATTATGTCAAATATTAAGTTCTGAAACAAGTTGGTAAAAGTGACTCTACTGCAGGACCCTTGAGGAAAGTACATACCCTGAATTGCCCAGATAATGTATCAAGATATATAGTGGGGAAAAAAACTAAGTAACTAAAGGTAATAAATAAATGATGAAACTAAAAGGTATGTGTGCAGCTGAAGTCCACAATTCATAAGGCACCACACCCGTATCACTTTATTAAGCCGTTCATACTTATTCTTTCTGTGGTTACTGTTGTTTTGGATGTTCTACAGGTCGTTACCCTCTTTCTGTGACATTACCAAGTGAGACATGAAAGTATGCAAAGGCAACAGTCCATTTTAAGGGAAAATGCAGGGGGATTCTGAACACTGTTGCAAGGACCTGCCAGCATAGACCATGCTAAGGACAAAATGTAGCCCTGCAAGGTGGACCTTACCGATGAAGGACCCTCTAACCACTGTGACGAGACGAGACCACAAACATTTAAAAAAAAAAATGGCTTCTTCGGACTAGTTTGAGCTGTGTGAATGAGAAAACATTCAGCTGGTACAACGGACTCTCTTGAGATACACGGGGACGGTATGGGGGCAGACACAGAACAGAGAGGTAACGGAAAACCTGATGGATGGTAAAGGCCTGACTGGTGATAGGGGTCCCCGTGGCTGGGGACACTGGTCTGTCAGCAAGGGCCAAGTGTTGCCAAGACAAGCAAGTGCATGATGCAAGGCTGCTGGTACAGGTCACCAACCAGTCATTAATCTTAAGATACTAAGTCACTATTTATAAGTAAATAGCGTCAGACTGTAAGGTATACAAGTCACTATTTATGTACATGTCTGGGCAACTAAACAGTGACATGAACAAGATGGCAACCTATCAGTCATTGTAATAACTAGGTACCGTATGACAGTCTACTTGTGAGTCTTTGGTGGTGTCGCATCCATAGGGGGCGCTATCTGTCCTTCTGCAGGGAGCCCCATCTCCCAAACCAAGCTGGACTGAGTTCAGAAGGTCAACCGTTCTGGGGAAGCATTGTGTTAGGTGCACACCCGCGCCTCTGAGCATGTCATGGGCAGACACACACACACGCACACACACACACGGAGGCACACATGCACGCACGCGCACACACGTCAGCACAGAATGGAAGTTACACATCCAGGCTAGCCCCACTAGGGGGAGTTAGAGTGCAAGCCCTTGAATGCAGGATTGTCCACATACAGAAATTCTTGTTTTTCTGTGCTGGTAGGAGATGTAGGGAAATCCTCCAGTCTACGAAAGTATATAAAAGGAAATATAGAAAGAAGAGCAAATATCTGATGAGTATTCATGCAGAGGTACTTAGCAGACAGCATAGTCCAAAATATACAGCTTTTTCAGCTTGAGGTTACTGTTACATTTTCTTGAAAAATCAACAGAATTGTACCAATATAGACATTGATGTTATTTAGTACCTTCTGATATGCACAAAAAACTACAAAGTTTTTTCTAATTTACCTCTAAAATCAAGTATATCATTTATAATGAAGAAACGACTGATTTTCCTTAAGTTATTCAGACTTGCAGAAATGCAATAACTGTGCATAAAATATCAAAGCCCATTTAAACACAGAAACCTATAACTCATTTTGGGATATGCTGCATTCAACCAGATTGTAACATGTAAAAATAAATGAATAAATAAATAATAGCTGTATTTACTGTTTCTCCATTGCAGGTGGCATTAAAATTAAATTGTAATTAACTTTAAAAGTCCAATAATTAACAAGCTTTCATTTATGAGAGTAACTCATAAATCACTGTGAGATGGTCAATGAAACACAAGCATCGAGTACTTTAAATGCATGCAGAATCTGGAAAGCAATTCCGTGAGGAGGTAAGGGAATGGAGACCGGAAGTTTCAGAAATGAACGGAATTAGCATCGAGCCTGTTTCTGTGACTGGTGAGCACTCACTGTATGTTGGGAGTAATGCCCTCCAGCAGAACAATGTTCACCCCGCCGATGTGGGCAGAGGCACATGTCTCTGTCATCTTCTGATGCAAGATATCTGAGGTAGGGAGAGGAAAGAATGAGGGCTGGTCTAATGCCTGTCAGATCACCTGGACGACAGCCAGACGCCCTTCCACTCCCCAAGAAGATACCAGGTCCAATTCAGTCTATTTTTATATACAGCTGTGGAAAAAATTAAGTGACCACAGCATAATTTTTTGTTTCACTTATTTCTCAATTTATGGGTTGGCGTCTGTGAATAATATATATATATATATATTCTGTAACTGCAGCCTGGTTCTTCCCTGTTTCTCATTACTGAAGGGCTTCTTCCTTGCTGTATGGGACCTCAGTCCTGCTTCTAGGAGCCTGATACAAACTGTCCTAGCAGTGCACCTCACACCTGTACTTTATGTTTCCCATCCCAGGGGAAGACTAAGTCACAACCAAGGAAAGGAAGGAAGGAAGGAAGGAAGGAAGGAAAGAAAGAAAGAAAGAAAGATACCCTAATGACCGCAACCCTAATGAAGGAGGGCATGCTAACACTAGAAAAATGACCAGATTATGAATTAGCAACATAAATCAGAATAAGCAGCCCTTCCTCATTTGAATAAAATTTCTATGTTTAAAGGGGCAGTTCACTACAATAGTGATACAGAAATGTTTTAGTGGGGCTTTAGTGCTATCAATTCATCTAGGCTGTCCTCCTGGGAGTCGCCTAGTTTTGGAGGTATCAGCCATTTTCATTTATCTAATTCCACACACCAATTTTGTATTACTGCACAGAAGATATGAACAGCTTGGTGATATCATCTCTGCAGTGATATGGCTGGTGTGTGGAGTTTGGTAGAGGAAAATAGTTCCTGAACAAAACTGCTCACTGCAAAATCTGTAGATTATATTAAGTAACTGGTTAGTGAACTCTGGTGAGACAGTACTGTTGAAAATTTAAAATGCATTTTTTGGTGCTTTAAACACCACAAAAAGAATCCCATTCAGTTCCACTATATTCAAGAGAAGATCAACATTACTGATATGATGTACATGCAATGTCTTGATTTAATGTTCTGTCAGTTAGATTGTAGCCCATGGGAAAAACAAGATGAAAAGAGCAAAAGGTATTAAAACCTTATATAGAGAACCGCATAGGAGAACCTGTGAATCTACACTACTAGTAAAGTTGTTACAGTTGTGAATAATGCAAATGGAAACCTGGGAAGATCCACCTCACAATGGACCAAAAGGACAAAGTGGGCTGATCTGAGCTGCATTTCCAATGAGATCCCAGAGGGGGCGCTCACCTTTCATTTTCTCCTTCAGTGTGAAGCTGCCATGGATCTTCTTGAGTTCAGCCTCCATGGTCAGGCCGCCAATATCGGCTTCCAGGTGGGTGCGGTTGACCATGCCCACACCGAACACGATGAGTGTCACGTGCTGCGGCTCTGTGTTGCCAACACTGCGCCGCCGGCCTGGCCTGCCCGGGCTGGATGGCTCCTGCTCGTTCTCGAAGACCACACGGCAGTTGCCGTCTGATGGACTACGCCCAACCTCTAGATACAAGATATGTACAAGTAGACTGGGCCAGGCAAAATACTATCAGTTAATCCATCTGTACAAAGAGGATTACCAGAAAAACCTTGGTGGTACTACATACAGTATACCTACAGTATACTTATCCTGCTCACAGAGAAGTGCCCAATGCTCCTTCTGTAAGGCTACTCATGCTTATGAAGGTGTCATGATGTTATTGAGGTCCATGAACTGTTATGAAGGTCCTACTTGCCTACTTAACTGAACTTGGAAAGGAGATACCTGGGCTGAGACATAAGCTCCCGGTCACTGACGTTCCACCAGGTATTCTTGAAGCTCCAGTGTCATTGAATCCCTACCTGCAAGGCAGTTCTCAGGGGAAGTAGTCTCCAGGATGCCCGTGGGGTCCGAGATAAGAGAATAGAAGTTGAGTAGCTTGTACATGTTCTGCCAGCACTCGGCCGAGGGCTCACTCTGCTCTGACACGGTGATGGAGTCGGAGTCATCCATCTGCACGGCAGTGTGGTCGGCAGCATCGCGGGAGCCCTTACGCGACACCCTGGAGGTTCGGCGCTCGGGGCGACCCAGGGTGCCCCTGGTGCGGGCTTCCCTCCGGCCCAGCGTGTCCAGGCCAGGCCCAGTGATCCCGGCAACACCACGCTTGCTCTTGAGGTTGCCGGCCCGGATGGTGCCATTGAGGCTACCACGAGAGCTACGGCTAAAGTCGGAGGAGCGGAAGTCACGTGGAGCGCGAGCTTTGAAGGTTGGCGTGGGCGAGGCAGAGCCGGCCGTGTAGCGGCTCAGCTTGATGTCAGTCTGCGTGGCCTTGATGTCGTCGACCATGGTGCTGAACTGGTGCACTAGGCGCACCAGTGCCATGTCCACGTGCTGGCTGATGGACTGGCAGGAGATGGTGAAATTACAGTGGAAGGTGTTGTAGTGGCGCCGATTGAGGTCGTGAAATGAAAGGGCGCTGGTGGAGTTCTGCGGCGTGCTCATTGACTTCTCCATGGCCACCGTGTTGAGGCTGAACGTCTCGATCATGAGAGCCGGTTTGAACTCCAGGGGAGGGAGGTTCACTGCTCCTGGCCTAAAAATGACACCAAGGAAGACTAAGCAAATGTGAAATAGGCCGCAAAATCTGTTTTAAAGATAACTCATCAACTTTAGATATCTCAGCTGAAAGTATCTCCAATCATAACATTCTGTCTTTAAGAATCTGCTCTAAAGTACTGAGTGAAGTAAAAGCAAGAAACTAACAGTACAATTTGCATTGAAACGCTAGTATGGCCCCACCTTTTGGACCGCTTGTGCTTCCTCTCTTTAGAAGTGTCTGAGTCCACAATGTCCGCCCGCAAGCACTCCAGGGTCCCAGAGAAGGAGAGATGCTCGCCAAAGTACATCTTGTAACTCAGTGGCGTGGCGTCCTGGGATTGGATGCCAGTGTGGCTAAGCAGGGGCTTGAAGACCACCTGTGTGGGCAAGGGTAACGACCCTCACGTTATTCATCACAGACATTCCTATTGTAAGCAGTGGGAGCTCCAGGAAGCGTGGACTGAAGCTCCTGCGAAAGTGTTTTTCGGCTTGAAACAAAATGAGCTATATTGTTAGTTTATTTGCTCCCCTGTTGTTGGATCTAAAAGTGTGTTTATAGGTACCTTTACTTTTAGTTTCATTAGATAAATATGCTCACTGAAACCAACCCTTCCAAGCAGAATTAAGTCTCAATATGATTTTAACGTGACGTTAAATTATTCGGGTACTGGAACACTGCAATTATTCGTTTCTCCTCCATGCCGTTAAGCGGTTTGGTTTTCATGTTGAAAAACCTACCCTTCACAAACCAAAGATTATATCTGATTGGATGCTGCTTTGCTAGAGGTCAAACTTCAATTAATTTCAATTAATTGAACGGGAGGGGCGGCATGGTGGTGCAGTGGTTAGCAAACAGAAATAGTGACATGACTTGGGAGGCGCATACCTGCGCATCAGCCAATTGCACAGCGGCAGGGCACTGGTTGCCTTCCTCAGCGTCGACGACCTCATCCTGGCTGCTGCTGTGCTGTGATGGCGTGCCGTCCAGTGTGTTCTGCTCGCTGGAGAGCACCGTGTTGAAGTCCGACGCCGACGGGATGGTGGGTAGATTGCATGTGACACCTGGATGGGGTGCGGCCAGGAAGGGTTAATAGGTTACTGGCAGTTGCTATTGATAAGCATGCCGGTCATCCAATCAGTACTCAGCCCGCCTATATGGCACCTTATGATTGGCAGCATGGAAGGATATCTGACCCTGCAGAGCCTCAACTGGTGCATAACAGATACTTTCATTTAAATCATTCAAGCCGACACCCAACTGGACATTAATAAACTGTGCAAGAAAGCCAAGGATAATATATGTTTCCCTCACAGCAGAGAAATGAATCTGACAGCTCTTTCTGTATCAGCTCCCGGGTTATAATTATAGACGAATATTGTTGGCTCCGTGTTCTTGTTAATTAAACCCCAGAAACATATTGATGGATCATTCATTAATTTAATGAAACAGTAGAAACACTGATGAGGACTTTCCATAAGCAGGAGGCTCCAGGTGGCCATAAATCACAAGAAATTAAGCAGGCAGTGCGTAATCGTGGGAAGCCGAAATCAGTGCAGTGTAGCTCTGCACGTGTCAATGGGAAGCTACGTAATGAAGCTCACCCCGAGAGCA
>JAODJX010000053.1:4921413-4933029 GCA_026776945.1 Isichthys henryi | reverse complement strand
ATGTGTACCTCCCTTCCTCTTAATGTGTACCTCCCTTCCTCTTAATGTGTACCTCACTTCCTCTTAATGTGTACCTCCCTTCCTCTTAATGTGTACCTCACTTCCTCTTAATGTCCCAGCATCCTTGACTTACTATCATTGCAATATAAATCGCAGGAAGCAGCCGGTGTTACACAGTGGGACCCCCAAATTCTGCTGCTTTGTGAACCATGGCTTCGGTTATCTGTAGTTTACCGCAGCCCAAATACATTAAACGGAGCGTGACAAGACAATAAGCTATGATGTAAGAAATGAAATTCCACATTAATGATAAAATGTTGTGTACAAGATCATTTTCATTGCTGCATCGTTAAGGCATAACTTGGAATGCATACCCATTGAAAAGTGTGAAAGGCTGATACACACAGCCCAACATCTACACAGAGACTCTCAAATAAAGAGAAATAACGGACCTTGATCCTGAGGGCAGATTCGCTGTGCGTGTGCGACTTGGAGAGCTTTCTCATAATTTCCACCCCACTGACAGGCCCAGAGTTGCCTCCACTTTGGGGAGGGCGACTACAGGCCCCTTCCAGCAGCATGGTGTGTTCACTCACTGCAGCTACAACAGAGGTGAAGAGTTACACATCCATGCACAATTTCTGTAGAAATGCAGAGATTTAATAGTTACATCATCAGCAGAGCCCATACTCCTGCGAGTCTACTCATACATTCGATACCTACAGTACTCCAAAGGAGTCCATACTCCTCTGAGTTTACTCATACATTCGATACCTACAGTACTCCAAAGGAGCCCATACTCCTGCGAGTTTACTCATACATTTGATACCTACAATACTCCAAAGGAGCTCATACTTCTGTGAGTTTACTCATACAATCCCATGCCTACAATACTCCAAAGACACTCATACTCCTATGGGTTTACTCATACGCTGCTGCTTTAAACATACTCCTGTACTCTCACAGTGTTCCAGGTATTACGATGGCAGTACTGACCCGCGTCAAACTCAAACTCGGCGCCATCAGCGCTGGTGTCGCTCTGCAGGCCCGGTCCGCCGTCAGGATGGGGTGAGGGCTCGCTGGGCTTGGGCGGCTGGGTGGGCCGCATCAGCCCCACTGCCTTAAAGCCCTGGGTCACCACAATGAACTTCATCCACTGGCGAGCCAGCGCCACCAAACCCTTCTTCAGAGTCACCAGAGCAGGCAGCCCATCATTCTGTGGGGGGGGGGGGGTGTAGAAATTCCTTAGTACCCACACCCAGACAGATTCACACCTTCCTGGGGCTTGAGGACCAACAAAATACTGGATCTTCCATAACTTCCATAACTGTATTCATGATTCAAACCCCTTTCTCCCATTATTTCATTAATTTCACTAAAATGTTACCTGACATATTGTACATCACTAGTGAGGGCGTTTCTGATAAATACAAAAAGGAGGTTTTATGCAAGATTATGGAAGAAAAACGGCTCAGTGGGAACAGGACCATGTCAGGTAGACGTAAGCTTTCGTGTGGTATAAGACAAAATGTGTGTGTGTGTGTGTGTGTGGGTGCTGGTTTCATGAAGAAGGATGCATGAGTCACCATGGTGGCCTCCTCGATGACGCCGTAGTCGGCCGGCTGCAGATAGCGGTGCAGGATATTGCAGAGCAGGCAGGAGGGGCTCTCATGCAGGTAGCGCGCCTGCTTGGTCACCCGGTTGTACTTGCTGCGGATTGGGATATGGATGCTCTTCTTCTGTGGGGGCGAGAGGCAGAAACTGGGTTCAGGGTGACACCATGACGCCGAGAATAGAGCGCAGGAAGTGAGGCCGACGTCTGAGTGCGCAGACCTACAAAGTACCATTCCAGAGGCTATTTTGGGGCTCAGGATCGAGGGGCAGAAGAGAGGCCGTATTTCATACAGAGAGGCCAACGCTGTTGGATCGGTGCGTGAGAGGGGAGAGGGGACTTTGGTAGCCAATCAGGTTTCAGCTGACCCCTCCCCTGTATACATCCCTGAATAAAAACCTCTAGGCTACACAGATGGAATATCGGAAAAAAAGACAAATATCATTAAAAACTGGTACTGGTAACTGTATTGATTATTTTTCACATCCCTGTGGCTAAAACAGAGATACATTCGACTGGGAAGGCTGAGCTGCACAGGCTCCGTAAATATTTTAACTAGAAAAATGTAGAATACAGAAAAAACTAGTCTGTTCAGATGAGAAGTAACATGGAAGTTTGCAAGCTCCTCATGCATGAACTAGGGGATGTGCAGGACTGACACAGGCACAGACAAAACACTTGAATTCCTGTAAGGGCCGGTTTATACTCTACGTGTACAATGCAGGGTGCTGTAAGTGCCGCTTCCCATACTTGCACGCCTAGTTTATGTCATTCTGGACAGCAGGGGGCTTCTTCTTCGCAGTCTTACTGTTTGCATGAGGCTGTCACATGTTGTTCACTCACTGCCTCCGCAATGAGTTGCTAATTTTGTAACACATTTCCTATATTCTAACCACTGCTCTACATCACACTGACACTCCACCTTGCCACATATTACTTTGCTACTCCGTGTTGAATGCTGCATTATTTGCTATTAGATATCGCTTAGTGGTTAGTATTCCATACTTAGCATCACGGCCGCATGATACTGGAAAATCAATAAATATTGCAATATCTACAAAGCTTATAAATCAAAAAAACTGTTCAAAATAAATCAATTTCTCACAGACACGTCTATGAGTGATTAATACAGCAAGGATGAAACTGATTAGGATTGGGTAGGGGGGCACATGCAGACTTCATGCAAAAGTAGTAGTGGTAAACTTTAAATTAGTCTATTTTTGTTTCCCTATAACAATATAAATGTTCGTTGCTCTCAGCGAATTTTATCACCGAGATTTCTAAATACCGTAAATGTATTGAAAAATAACATTTCACACACACCACGGGCTTCAGTATATATTTTAATAGATGACGCAGCCCCCTTATGGCTGGTGGTCCCCAAGCAGCCGGCTTAGTTTGCTTAGGAGGCATTTTTAGGGGGCGTGGTAAGAGCAGCGTGACCTCTGACCTCCAGGGCCTCCGTCATGATGCAGCCCATGACGGCACAGATGCGCAGCGTGGCTTCGGTGTCCAGCTTGCAGAGGGACGACTTCAGCTGGTCCACGGGCACTAGCCAGGCGCCAATGGCAGGCGTGGCCGTGCTGAGGAGGTTCAGCTGCCTGCCAACGGCAACACACCGTACTGAGGAGTGTGGGAGACAGCTGATATTCCAATCAGCACGTGGGATGGAGAGGGCTACTGGTGGGGCTTACTGTGGGGGGGCGGAGTTTAGAAATGGACATGGATTTGATCCCATAATGGAAGTGGGGGAACCACGGACAGGGCACCTGTACCAGGTATTCGATGTTCCTGATTGGCTGGAAGCTGAGAGGAACCAAAAACGTGGACTGTCCGAGGTTCCCCGAGGACTGAGTTGGGAAACTCAACATGATCTTACTAGAAATACTATATAACATTATCAGGATTATTCCATCTACCTTAACCTTAACCCAATAAACAATGTTACAGACTGGGATCATGGGTGCAGTGGGAGAACGTTAAGGGGAGTATGGGTGGAGCTTCCTGTGGGAGGCGGAGTTTAGGCCAGGGTCTTGCTGTCGGTGGACTGATTGGCATCACATGTGTGGCTCTGCGCGGGTGGAGGTACCTGGAGAAGGCCTGGGCGGGGGAGCGGACGTTGGTGGGTGCAGCGAAGCTGAACCAGATCTCCCTGATGGTCAGCTTCATGCTGCTGGAGTCGGGGGGGGGCGGCATGAGGGGGAGGTCCTTCTTCAGCTCATCTGACTCTACTCCTTCATCCTACAGGATGCAGCAGGAACCAATTCAGTTCAGCGAGATGATCATCGAGCACAACAGACAAAACAGATTCTCACACCTACACACATACACCTTAGTATGGACTCAAATAATTAGTAGTAACTCAGTTACTACTGAAGTACACATCATGAACAAATCATTAACAAATATAACTACTTAAGATGAAAGATGCGTCATGATTCATTAATAATGAACAAACATGACTATTTTACTTGCATTCATTACTTGGTCCTTCAAAAGTTCCTTAGTAGTCCTTTAGTGGTTCACAAATATCGACAGAATTAACAGATATATAGTAAATATAGTAACTGCTATGATACATCACAATTCATTGACAGTATACAAACATGAGATCAGTATTTTAAGGGTAATTCAATATTTGTTCCTACAGAACTTCCTTCAGTACCTCATAAGGTTTATCTAACTAACACAGTGACAAAGATAGTAACTGTACTTGCTTGAGGTAAAAGATATGTAACAATCCATTAATGATGAACAAACATGAGAGCAGTTTGTAACCAACACATTATTCGTGATTGAATAATACATATGTTATAGCACAATACTACATTATCTGCTTCCCCTCAAGTAAAATGTTAGTCCAACTGCTACATAAAACTTTTGGAAAAACATTTATGAAAACAGACCAGCCAGGCAACATATTCACTGGGCAGAAGCTTGTGTCCATTTATATGAGAAATCAGAGGCAAGCAGTCCCTGGGGTCACTTAAGGGCCTTTCTCAAGGGCCCAGAAGTGAAAGCACTGTGCCAGCACTGAGATCTGAACCGGCGACCTTCCGACTGCCCCTAGAGTGACCTGACAGAGACTTTTAAGGCCTCAGACAGGAAGCGTCATTGAGAGCATAAGGGTACATGTAATAGGAGAAGAAAGGCTGCTTCGGTATGTCTGCTGAACTGAAGTACTGTGTAAATGTCCATCCATCCATCCATCCATCCATCCATCATCCATCCATCCATCCATCCATCCAACATCCTTCCAACATCCATTCATCCATGTGTGAATATTTACATGTTTATTATTTAAATGCTTCATGTAGGAAACCATCTAGACCCCTGAAGCCCTAACAGTTACACTGATATATTCAGCTACACACATGTATACCCACTAATATCAGTAGACACTAAACTATTTTACTTTGTTTCCAGTTTTACGAAAGCGATCCTTTGAAATTTAGGAACAAACGCAGCCTGATTGCCTGCTCTCATTTTACAGGAGCGACAGGCACCTGAAACTCTAAATATAGAATATCAAATAAAACTTCAGAGAGAGATTTCAGATTAACTTAAACACTAGAGATGAAATTGGCCTGTTTGTCAGTGAAACGTGCCGCATTTGTTGAGGAGGTGGATCAGAGAGACACACAGTGGCCCCGCGTCTCTACAGCGAAACCCCCTTCTTTGCAGTTCTAATGAGCCGCTTTGTTAGGTGAGGATGTATTGATTAGCCTGGACTCGACAGCAGTAAGGTGAGTTAATTAGAGGCTGGGGGCCGTCAGGGACCAGCTGCTGGCTTTGAAAGGCGCTTAGGGGCGGCCCCTGACCCACCTGCTCATCCGAGTCGGAGTTGCCGTTGACGTCATCCGATGGGCTGGTCACGTCGCGTGGGAAGTCGTCCTCAGACACGTCGGTGCTGTAACCGCTGCCCGGCTGGGAGCCGGCGGAGCCATTGGGCTTGGAGGAGCCCGTCTTCCCGTTGCCGTCTGCCTTGCCCATCACGCTGAAGGCGCTGTACAGCACGGCCCCAGACTGGCGCCCCCCTGTGGCAAATAATCAACACTTTCTTAGAGCAACGTTTGATATCTATGGATAGCCGTAGGTGTGCAACTTCACCAGGATTAGTTCTTCCTGTAAGACACTCAATCTAAAAGATGATACACTGTACAGTAGCACATCTGATAGGCGCCCTCCGGTGGCACACAGGAGACACTTTCTTAGGGCAACGTTTGATATCTACAGTAGCCACAGGTCCCTAGATCCTCTGAATGAGTTTTTCAGGTAAGACAACCAAATGATTCAAAACAGGGTGATACACGTTGTTGATTCACTTTCTGTTACGTTTTTATTTTTCCATGAAAAGCAGTTAATCCACTTATGAGTTTAATATCAACGGAGTCCTCCCACTCAGTCCATCCTCACCTGAATGTTTCCCCGCACTAAAAGCGTCTGCCCCCTTACTCTGCACAGATCCCACCTTCTCTGAATGCCCCATAATTAGCGCCCTTCACGGTGGTGAAGGCGCCCCAATGGCTTTGGGCTCTGTAGATTTCTCCATCCTAAATTCCAGGCTGGCAGAATCCCAGCGTTAAAAAAGGAAATGCGCTCGAGGATGCCTGATGGACCAGAATCTTTCCTGGAAACAGTGCGACCTTGCTAAGACTGCGCATTGCTGTATGACATGTGCGAATTTACATTTTATTTATTTTGCAAGTCTGTTTTGTCCAAACCAACAAATAATCATTTTCTGAGAAAGCAAGGTCATACAGTCGCTGGAGCAGTGGGGAGGTAAAAGCCTCACTCACGGACCCAACATTAAAATTACATGGCAGCCAGGGGATTCGAAACAGCAACCTGCTGATCACAAGCACAGTGAGCCACACAACATTCAATGATTTACTGTAAACATCAGAGGTGGACATTTCAGGACCAGGAAGTAAAAATCCAGACCAACCACTGTGACTGTGACTCTATATACTCGACTGGTTGGTTGAAACAAAATCCTGGTCAGTATTTTTACTGTGCGGACCTGAAATGTCCACCTCTGGGAAACATGAGTTGACACCCTTCCTGTGCTGATAACTGAAGTGCAACAATGAAGTATTTATGAAGGGCGGTGGTGCATGAAGTATGAGGTTCAGTGTACCTCAGTTCTTATATCCAATGTTTAGGTTCTAGACATGTGGGTTGTTACCACTGCTAAGGTTCTGGATGTAATGTCTCTTACCCTTGATGGTGAGGTTCTCGATGCCGCACTCAAACATGATCCAGCCCCACTTCTCTAGGGTGGTACTGGAGCGAGTTGGGTCGGCGTTGCCCTGTGGGTCCGTCTCGTCCACGAAGGTGAGTTCGTCCAGCTCCTCCAGGCTGAAGAGCACCTTGGATTTCTCGAAGGGGATGGCAGTGATGGCGCAGGTGCCAATGTCTGATTAGACGACACGTCCAGAGTGAAAGGCCGTAGAACCCCAGGAAAATCATGAGGCACTGTCACTTTAAATATGACCTTACTGAACAAGAAGATGATGTTATTGACACATGTTTACATACATATGTAAAAATAGACCAATCAGGGATGGTCACACACAAGCAAGCAGAAGCAGATGGAGAGCGGCTGTTCGGTGTGACCTGGGGCGTCGAGGCCTCGTAGCTGCCCGTGGATTCGGTGCACGTTGAGCTTGGCCGCGATCTCCTTGCCCTTCTCCACACCAGCGTTGGAGCGCAGTGACCCAGAGGACTGTGGCTGCATCTTGGAGGCCGAGGCATACTTCTCGAACGTCACCGTGGGTCGTCCGTGCTCCGTGCCGTTAGGCGTCTCCTCCACGATGCCCCTGGGAGTTGGAGTCAAACAGTCAAGTTGAAGAAATGCATTCTGGGATGTGTAACCCACGGAGCACGCCCACACACACAAACACATACAAACACGCAAGTTTTTAATTATATCTTTGTCCTTCATGACTCAAGGGTAAGGATGGGACTGTTCTATTTGACCACGTTTGGAGACGTCTACAGTGACACACTAAGGACATCTGAGAGAGCATAATGTACCCCAATGATGCACAAATGCTCAATTATGACCACCTGCTCAATAATGCCCACCTGTTCATGCGCAGCTGCATGGCGACATGGTCAAAGCACAGGGCCACCAGGGACACATGTGTCAGGCTCTTGGTGCAGCTGGATAGTGTGGCCTCCTCCACAGAGGCCTGGAGCAGACACAGGTTCACCTGGGGAAGAAGGGGACGGGTCACAGGACGTCACAAAATGGTACCATCAGTGTACGGGTGCATACTTTGATATACAACAGATCTAGAGAGATCTAAACCTTGCTCATATGATGTATAGCTAAAACAACACCGATTCCCTCAATTTTGTTTGAAGTATACAGCAACCTTAAGGTACCGATCAAAGACCAGAGCTAGGACATACCTTGGGGATGGACACATTGGCCTGCAGACCCTTGATCTTCACATTGTCTTGCTTAGCTGACAGTTCTGTCTGGCCATGAGGAGATGTCAGAGAGCCCAGGGTGGTGCCCTCCGTCTTGGCTGTCTTGTGTTCATGCTTCCCAGAACTCTGCTAAGAGCAAAAACTTCTTGCCAAAGATTCTTTAAACCAAGAAGCATTGGAACAACCTACAACATCATTGGTGTTGCTACTATCCCATACAATCAAATGCTCATATGGCATTTCGGAGAATAGATGAAGAAACACTCACGGAGTCTAACACTGTGGACTTGCTGATTTGATAGGCCTCGTTCAGCACCCGGCCGTGAAGGTCATCCAGGATTGCGGCTGGGTGACGGATGCTCACGGAGTGGACCATCGCCTCGATGTAACTGATGGAGACAGACGCAGATCAAGTCAGCATAGCTGGGCAGCGTTACAAAATATACTCAGGCCTGTTATGGTATATTTGTGACAGCTGTAAGAATGCGATTTGTGTTGGATGCTCAATTACTCAATGAATTGTAGCTTATTAGCAACACTTGTTAAGACACCTACTCGGATATCTCATGATTCCATCACCAGGTATGATGGAACGCTATGAATTCTTACCGGTCCAGAGCTTCTGCCACTAATGGGGTGAGCACCACGTCGACAGCTCCCTTCACTTCCACGATGGCAGTGGTCCGGGTCTGGGCCAGCGGCTGGTCCAGGCTCCAGTCGTCTGTGGTGGTGTCCTCATCTGTGGTCTCCGTACACTTTTTCTCCAGGGGCGTGTATGGTGTGCTGCCAAACGTCAGGAAGCACGAGAAGTTAGCATACAAGTCCAGGTTACTCTGTAGGTGCAGCCTTGGTCCACCTGCCACCAGCCAAGCTTTCTGCGCCGAAACGATGCCCAGTCAGAAACTAAAACATACCTATTTGAGCTTCCCATTAGCTGGACACCTCTGTCCAGCAGGGAACTGGCAGAGAGGCCAGGTCTGAGAACCTACAGAACGAATAAGAAGAGTTGTATAATAATGTGAAAACAGATAAGGTATCTGATGCAAATTTAAAGTTCATGAAAACTAGATGCACCTTAAACACTGGAATGGAGAGCTGGTCAAAAGCAGCAGAGTTCTCCTCGCTGGTGGGCGTGTCCAAGTCGAGTGGGCGGTGCAGAGATGACTTTGACGTCCTCTTATTGGTGGGCTGCTTGACCGACCAGTTGGAAACCTGATAGTGGGCCAGGTAGCTCTGGTAACAAGCCATGATGTGAGGCTTGGACGTGACCAGGCCTGGCTCAGAGGTCTTCTCCACTTCTACGGAACCCTCTTCCTCGATACCCAAGGCGGAGACGAAGGACGCTTGGGAGGCGAGACTGGGGATGGGCAGGGGGCGGGGCTCCATGATCATTTCGCCATTGAGCATGTAGGCGAGGGGTCCTTCCACGCTGTGGTAGATAGAGCTGCGACTGTAGCCGATCTGCTGCCTCCGTTTCTTCTTCCTCCCCGGGTAGGTGCCGGGGCCCTCGTCGCTGCTGATGGGCTCGAACTCCTCAGCGGCAGAGAAGTAAGCCTCGCTGTCGGCCACGGACATGCTGGAGTCCATGGAGCGATACTGGTGGAAGGTACTGGAGTCGGCCGACGGCGTGAATGGAAAGGAGCCATAGCTGCGACGTTGCCGTGGCGAGTCCAGCACGTTCTCATCACTGCGGGAGACGTCGCCGCTGAATTGCACGCCGGTGGGCGGCGGCAGCCGGTCCGCAAACACCGCCGCCGACAGACTCTTAGTGCTGCCCAGGCGGGCCGAGTGAACGGAGGACTGGCGCTTCAGCGGTGAGCGTAGGGGTGAGCGCAACGGCGCCCACTCCTGGCCGCCGTTGGGAGAGACCGGTGTACTCTCAGAAGGATCTCCAGCAACTCTACAGGAGGTCGAGATACAGGGGCAGAGAAGACATTTGTAAAGCAATTCATTCATTTTAATTACTTCTGAGGCACTAATTGCATAAATACTAATTACTAATTCCCATTTTATCCTCAAGATAAGGGGCTGAGAAATTTGCCAGACCATGACACTCACTCCCCATTGACGACACCAGCCTCACTGTTGGGCCTGACCGGGGGAGGGTACGGTGGTGGGGGCCGGTCCTCAGGGCCCGGGGACGGGCTATCCCTCTCAGCGGCCAGTAGGGGCAGCGCAGCACTGGAGGAGCTATTGTCCTCGGAGGATGAGGCAGAGCTGTGGGAATTCCGGGGGACCTGGAGGCTGAGGTGCTCGTGCTCCAAAGCCGGTGAGGGCCCCTCCCTCCTCACCCCGCTGCACCTTCCAGAAGCTGTCCGAGCCGGCGATACAGAACAAGGCCGGTTATTAACCTACAACCCCGATATGTACAACATGGTGTCCCCTAACCCATGCCAGCGAATCATCTAACCCCAGGGAAGGTGCTCAGGCACGGTCCTGCAACCTTCTCCCTCATTTACATCATCTCTGAATGACTTCATCAAGTTCCAAAGTGCAAGAGAGGACACCTGCCTGAGAGTTAATTAATGCACAAGACAGTATGAATGAAGACGGATCTAAAGGCACAGGATGAACCAAAGTCCATCAATCTTTCACAGGCATACGCAGTAGAATTCCACCAGGGGGCAGTATAGTATATTAGCTAAAGGGGGCCTGTGGCTCACCTTTAATGGTAATCAGAGTGATATGTCAACAGCACAGTGAAAAATATATTTTTCCTTTATACCTTTATATTTAATTATCATGCATGTACTTGAGATACATGCAGAGTATAAACACTGAGGGAGTCGGAAGATACATTTTACAATATTAGAAAAGTGACTTTTTTTCAAAGTTATTTGTTTGATAATTTAATCGCATAGACAGAGCAGGTATGACAATATAATACATCAAGCGGGGGGGACGGGGATCCACAACACAATCCAAATTAAATTATGTTACAATTAGAGCTGCAACTTACGACTATTTTTATATGGTATAGACCATTATCTATACACTATTTTACCATTTGGTCAATTAATCTAAATGATTACTTTTCCTACAGAAAATAAAATGTCCCATTTAAGGTTAGTTAAGGTAATTTAATTTCATTTTGACAGCAACAAACTGTATGTTATTGTAGGGCTTTAGATAAAGGACGTCGGCTTTTCGACACTGTACAGACATTATTTTCACCCACAATTCGATAAGCAGATTAATAGTAAGCCTAAAATATTAATGCGGATTGTGTTGCCCAAAAATTAGTAATCGGTATCTTTATGCTTATTAAATCTGGTTAGCAGAGCATGCTTCAGGCTACTGCTTTGGCAAATCATGGAAGCAATAAGCACTGAAGTGGCGGCGAGGAAAGGAACAGGTCAGCAAGCCCAACATCTTTTACTAGAGTTGTACTGTAGTTAAACCAGATAAAAATATGTTGAAGGTGTGGCAGCCCTTTTTGCTGATTAAAGTCCAACACTTTGTATTGCTAAATATAGTTTTCTTTTTTAGGGGTGGCATGGTGGTGCAGTGGTTAGCACTGTCGCCTCACACCTCTGGGACCTGGGTTCGAATCCCCGCCTGGG
>JAODJX010000053.1:4891715-4907981 GCA_026776945.1 Isichthys henryi | reverse complement strand
TTTGAGCTTTACACAGTAAATGTTTCTGCTTTAGTGGTTTATGTGCTTTACGCGTACACTCTCACTGCGTAGTGCCTGTGCTTTACACGGTGTTTGAGCTTTACACAGTAAATGTTTCTGCTTTAGTGGTTTATGTGCTTTACGCGTACACTCTCACTGCGTAGTGCCTATGTAGTGTATGAGCCTTTTGCTCACCCTCAGAGAGAAGCGTGTGTTACATGTGTTAGGCACGAACTCGGTGAAGGGCAGCGTGAAGTCGATGTTCAGCGTCTCCCCGCAGGCAGCCAGGTACACTGTGGGAGGGGGAGAGGGGTCAGAGGACAGGGGGGACATGGGACCCGAGCCCCACACACACACACAAAGCTGACTTCTGTCTGCCACAGGGACACAGTCCTGACGCAGCCCTGGCCATTCACCAATCCCATTTGATCTCAGGCCCCCCTTCCCCTCATTGGTCCTAAGCTTTTCTTTCATTCTTCACTCTACCCTATTGATAGGAGGGTGGGCAGATCAAAAGCAAGGCTGCCTATGATCTTCAGTCACACATCCCCCCTCCCACCCCGGAAGCAGCACCGAGCACAGGTCAGCATCATAGTGGCCGCTCTTTGAGGTCCCGTTTGACGATCATTACCCCCCAGCCTCCCTGCTCCTCAGCGCCCCCCGCCCATCCGCACCCCAGCCTTATTGTACCCAACGGACTTTAGCCTTCCTAACCACCACCACCCCCCACCCCCCAAACCACAGAAAAACAGCCGATTCTGGAATAAGGTCTCAGACAAACCCATCACATTGCATACACCAATAACTGCTCTGACGTCCGCATTCAGTCACTGGGTGCCATCAAGATAATTGTATTTAGGTTTTAAACTGCAATTATAATTACATTACAAATTAACCAGACAGTAATTAATTATACAGTTAGATGTTTTACTGGAACAAGCCGCATCAAGGACTCTGTTCAAAGGTACAACTGCAGAACCCACCATATTCTGTGTATCACATCAGCACTACAGAGTGAGGTGGACCCAACAAACGGACGACACCGCAGGGAACTGGATCTGAGAAGCCGGATCTAGAAGGGTCGGGATTTTCTACATGTCTGATGCACAGTGATACACAGCATACAGACCGTCAGGGTTCATAACACTGACTGAACACTTTTAATTAGTGTAAGCCGTTAGCTGTGGAACGGGCGGGGGGGGGCCCCCCGCAGTGCAACCCCACGCCTGAATACCACAGGGTCACACTCGAATGGAGGGGAAAATTAGGGTTGAGGATCAGAAGCCGTCCTCTGCAACAGGGAACTGGGAAGGTCCCAGTGCAAACCGGGGAGGGTGACTCTGGTGCAGGTTGGAAGCACGTGGGAGGTCAGCTTAGGGTTAGTACTGCCAAAGAGGTGAGTGGAGCAGTGAATCAGAGGAAGCGGTGGATCAGAGGGAGCGGTGGATCAGAGGAAGCGGTGGATCAGAGGGAGCGGTGGATCAGAGGGAGCGGTGGATCAGAGGGAGCAGTGGATCAGAGGGAGCAGTGGATCACAGGGAGCAGTGGATCACAGGGAGCAGTGGATCCCATGGAGTAGATAGCTATATTTGTGGCAGAAAACTTAAACTTTAGCTGCATTTTCTTTTTCAGTACTAAACACATTCACCACTTTGGCTATCGGCATGCATCTGCGGGGCTCAGCTGGGAGAAGAATAATAGTGTAATTACATTATTTATGATATTACTGTTCAAGTGTCGCGCGCCTTGTGCTACATGCTGCTTGTCTGCCCTGTGACCCTTGGATAAGCAGTAGGAACATGAATCCATGGGGGGAAAAGCGCATTTATTTATGTGGACAGGATTACCTAACCTGGGGAACACAACCCCCTAAAAATAACAGACGCTATAGGTGCCTTTTAAGGTAAATGAATGAGACAATCCTTTTCCTTCATTTCCAATTAGCAGCTGTGATTTTGTCCTGTTGTTATTTGGGATAATTGATCACACTGAAGTAAAGGGAGTTACCTGGAGCACAGCCTTATCTTCCCCTGAGAGCACGTGACCTGCTGCCTGCCCATCCATCCATCCACCCACCCACCCATCCATCCATCCATCCATGGCTCCTCTCTCACCATTTTCCTGGTGCTTTGTTGAGCAGTCCACCCAGTTATGCTGATTTGCTGCCCAAATCATCTCAAACTGGTGGAAGAGGATCTTAAACTTCCAGGAGTAGGGAACGAAGGAGTATATGTCCGGGGTGCTGTCACTGGCCCAGTCTTGGATCAGGTCTGTGTGAAGGGCGACAGTTCAGAACCTCCATCCATCCATCCATCCATCCATTCACCTATCTATCCATCCATCCGAAGCCATTTCCTAAAGACGTTTCTAAAGTCTGAAGAACATCCTATGCAGGGTCGCAAGGCTCTAGAGCCTATTCTGGAAGCTACAGGTGCGAGGCAGAGAATAACCCAGGACGGGACACAACCCATCACAGGGCACACTCACCATTCTATCACACACACACACACACACACACACACACAAAGTTTGGCAAATTTCTCTGGAAGAGATTCTGAAGTGAATACTAACTGTCAACAGACTGCAGAACAATACACAGGTGATGTGTTCCCTTAAATAAATGTTAGATTAAAGCATAAGGATGCAGGCAGCCTGCAGACGGCTCCTACCTGTGAAGAAGTTCTTCTGGGCGTAGATGAAGTGGTAGGTGGCTTTATAAACCTCGATTTCGCACTGCCAGAACTGGGGCATGTTCCACACACGGGGGTAACTGGCGTTGACATGGAACTGTGGGTGTTGGGGTGGGGGGTTGGCAGGGGGTTAAAGCGAACAGGAAATATCACCCACTGGCCTGTCAACGTGTCCAATAAAGTCGGTGGCTACAAGCACTGATGGGACGTTAAAGTCCGAATTCAGATATATCTCACATGTATCTCAGCATCTGTGTCTGCGTCAGGAAGGACATGGGTTCCAGTCCCCTGGTCAGTGAAGTACTCATACCATTGGGCCCTTGAGCCAGACCCTTAACTTCCCCAGAGATGCTGTGTAACCCGGCTCTGTGATCCTCACATAAATGTTATTTTGGACAAAAGTATCTGCTTAATAAACTGTACAGAATTTTATAATTTGACAAACTTCTGCTTGCATCCAAAATATTATAGTGGTACAACCATCATATACTGTACACCCTACATGCAATCACATGTATCACATGCATGACCGCATGGCTCAAAATCACTCGGCTATTTATCCTCCACAGTCATTAAGCAGTCACAAGTAAAATGGAGCAAAGCAAACCGGAATGAGCGCGAGATGTACAGAGCTTTGCTAGTTATGGAAGCTTTACGTGTCAGTGAGGTGGACCGCTGTAGCTTTTACTAAAGTTCTGATGCATGAAACATGTAAGACTCAGGTCCAGAGAGAATGAGTTGGGTCGCATTCAGCCTGTGTCATGTGACTGGGTGAAACCTGTAGCCCGCAGAGCAACAGGAAGCAGCAGGCTGTCAGTGCACATGTGGCGGGGGGGTGGGCTGTGATGATAACTAACCACTCGCTTCTGAGGATGTGAAAATGGGGGAAATGTCAAAAAACATGGGTGAGCAGATGTGTGATGGAGGCATATGCACAGACACAGAAACACCCACCCGCTCTCTGCACAACCAGAACGCTGTGGATCACATCCCAAACGCACAGACCACCTGCCTGCCCCCCATGTGCACAAACACACAAACACCCACCCGCTCTCTACAGAACCGGAATACTGTGGGTTACATCCCAAACGCCCAGACCACCTGCCTACCCCCATGTGCACAGACACACAAACACCCACCCTCTCTCTGCAGAACCGGAACGCTGTGGGTCACATCCTAAGCGCCCAGACCACCTGCTTGTCCCTAAGGCACATAGCCTCCAGAACCCAAAAACTCCTGATGGGGAGGCATGGCCAAGAGGGCAGCCTGTAGAGAAAGACAGAAGGCCCCCACAGCTCCTGCCTGTTTTAATATCTCTGTCTGTCATCACTCCCCCCCCCCCCACTCTCCCCGTTCGGCCCCGGGCCCAGACTCGCCGGGGTGCTGGAGCCAGCCTTGGGGAAGTGAGGCCCATGGGTGGGGCTTCCCTCTGCCCCTCCCACAGATGGCCATCTGCTCCAGACTGTCCACCTCTGAGATGGGGGGTGCACACTACAAATGCGATGAATAGCAGATACAAAGTGAGCAGTGAAATGCTCCTCTGCGCCATAACAACCTGATAGCCTTGGATCCCACCCCCCCAGGCCTAATTCTGAGCTAACAACCCCCCAAATTCTGCATTTCTCCAGCCAGCAGGAGGTGGCTACGATGCAAGAACATCAGCAGAACACCTGCATCCTTCGCACTGCAGATGTTAAACTTCACCCCAGTATTTTACCACTTGAGAGTTTCCGGAACACTCAGAATCAAGTTTCATATGTTGTTTGCAAATGTACACATGGCATATTTTTAATTTAGGGCAAGATGGCTAATTTAGCCAAATCGCAACACTGTCAGTTACAAGATCAAATGCAAGACCCATGTTTGTTTCTGTCAGATGAAATTTAAGTTGATCAAACATTAACATTTTGGCAGGTAAAATGTGAATGTGGATACAGAGATTCTGAATATAAATACAGACATATCACTACTCTAATCTTTAACCACAAGACAATCGACAGGATCAAAGCTGAAGGCGCAGAAGCAATCTGCTAATCTAACAGATTATAATCTGCAATAATCCACAGCAGAGTGAGAAGCTGCAAACAGAGTGAGAAGCAGAAAACAACGAAATAACTAAGCAGATAGCAACTAAAGATGGAAATATGCTACTTAATTTTGTCTAGAAATAGATAACAAAAAATTCATACCGGTTCTTTATCCAGCAGACACTTCTATTCAAAGCATCACACAATGGAGCGTGAATCCTAGAACAACTGCGGTTAAGGGCTTTGCTCAAGGACCCAATGGTGAAATCAGTCTGGGGTCCCTGGGATTTGAACCAGCAACCTTCAGATCATAGTCCTAATCTCTAGAGTTAGATACCAACCTGCAAACTGCTTGAAATGCAATATTACTAAAGATTAGGAAACAAAGACTGTGTACACGTTAGGACTCCATTCGGCAAGTAAGGGACCTTTGGTCTACTAGGTTCAGTACAGAGTGATTACATGAAGGTCAATTTCTGGCTGATGTGCAGGGCATCATGACTCAAAAGCTAATGCAGTTATCCGCAGTCTGGCAGAAGCTGCAGGAAGGTCACTGAAAGTGATGTTCCTTTTTTGGACCCGTACATAATGTTCCTTGTTTTATAACACTTTTTAGGCTCAGTATCTGCATTACAGTGCTTCATACTAAGGTTTTCTGTGCTTTGGGGTATATTAATGCTCAATGTAATCCGGAAGTACACGTGATGGCGGGGAGGTGGCAGAACTCACTGCGAGCATCTCGGCCTCCAGCAGGGTGCGATACTGCATGCTACTGGTCGTGTCCACATGCAGCAGCTGGCCCTTGATGGTGGGGGAGTAGCCTGGACAGAAAGAGCAGCAACGCTGGTTACTGAGTTACTCCACCATGGTTCGAGGGGCATCTATCTGGGCAGCTCGCTGCATGCTTGACGGTTGCCTGGGATTGGTGTCTGGATTCTCTCCGGTGCATTTCATGCGACAGGTTGCGAAATGCAGGTTTTCCGAAGGGATGAAAGGATCTCAACTTGGGGTTTAAATGGACGTGCTATGAACATTTCACTTTTACATCCCGCTGTTTGCCAATTACCTCCCAGATGATGCCTCTGTTCTGGGAGACATTCTGATCTCAGATCAGAGTTAGCTAACGGAGCAAGGAGAGGATTCTGTCTGTGAGAACACTGTAGCTTCTGATCTCAGATCAGAGTTAGCTAACGGAGCAAGGAGAGGATTCTGTCTGTGAGAACACTGTAGCTTCTGATCTCAGATCAGAGTTAGCTAACGGAGCAAAGAGAGGATTCTGTCTGTGAGAACACTGTAGCTTCTGATCTTAGATCACAGCTTGACAACGAGACCTCCAAGGGATCACCGCTTCTCTGAACG
Source organism: Isichthys henryi (assembly GCA_026776945.1). NCBI lineage: Eukaryota > Metazoa > Chordata > Actinopteri > Osteoglossiformes > Mormyridae > Isichthys > Isichthys henryi. The sequence goes on along the minus strand of JAODJX010000053.1, from coordinate 4,901,905 downwards.
TTTTATTCGAGAAATGGAAGGACTGGTGAGCCCATGACGAACTGGAACCTTTGATCAAAACCAACACAGTTAAACCTAAGTGACAGAGAAGGGACATTAATCACCCACTTCGTCGGAAGCAATACCTAAGCTTTCCCTAGTTCTGAAGCAACCCAATTGGCTCAATCAGTACAAAAACTATTCAAAGAGTAAAGTGTGTAATTAGTACTCCAGTGGTACTCAAAATGTACCACTTCACGCTTGATATTTCTAGAATATTAGGTGATAATACTCTGCAGTATAATTAAGGTACATTGATAGAGGAATGGATCCATCGTTAACTGTGTGTTTGATTATGCGCCCTAGCAGGATTACTTAGATAAAGGTACATGGTCAATGAGAGCTGATGGTCAGGGGCTGCAGGGTCTGGTCCTGCACTGGTGCTGCCTCACAACACCGCAGAGCATGTCGCAGCACAGCAACGCCATGGGCAGCTTACCGTCCTCTCCAACCGTCATGGGGATGTTCACCTCCAGGTAGGAGCCTGCACCCACGTTAACGTGGATGGCGTTGGTTTCCTTTAAAAGAGAGGGGGGGGGGGGAGGTGGCAGACGTGAAACACCAGCACACACTCACACATTCACACACTGACACACACACACAGGCGCACACTCATACAGACACACACACATTCACACACTGCACACTGACACACACACACAGGCGCACACTCATACAGACACACACACATTCACACACTGACACACACACACAGGCGCACACTCATACAGACACTCACACATTCACACACTGACACACACACACAGGCGCACACTCATACAGACACACACACATTCACACACTGACACACACACACAGACACACTCACATACAGACACACACACATCCACACACAGACACACTCACACACAGGCACACACACAGACACACACGGGCACACACACACAGACACACACAGGACACACACACACACAGACACACACAGGACACACACAAACACACACACAGGACCCACACACAAACAAACACACACAGGACCCACACACACACACAAACACACACAGGACACATACACAAACAAACACACACAGGACCCACACACACACACAAGACCCACACACACAGAAACAAACACACACAGGACCCACACACAAACAAACGCACACAGGACACACACACACAATCAAACACACACAGGACACACACAGAAACAAACACACACAGGACCCACACACACACACAAACACACACAGGACCCACACACACACACAAACACAAACACACACAGGACACACACACAAACAAACGCACACAGGACACACACACACAATCAAACACACACAGGACACACATATGCACGCACATGCACGTACAGACATGACGGACACATGCACACACGACATGCACACACACAGACATGGGACACCCACACACGCACACACACCCCCAAGTAGGTACACAGATATACCCTGTTTTTGGTGAACAGGAGGTCGATGGTGGCATCAGCAATGATGTTCATGCGCAGCTCGAAGGCCAAGATCTGCCGCCGCTCCCCGGGGGCGGCTATCTCCGTCACCTTCATGGGCTGGTAGTCTGCAGGCAGGAAGAACTTCCACAGGCAGTCCCTGGGGGTAGGGGGGTAGCTCAGTGAGTGTGAACCCCCCCACTTCATACGGAGGTGTCCAGCAGATGTTCACTGCCTTCCGCCAATCCACTCCCCTTGGCCAAGCTAGCGCTCACCATGAGAACACCGGAAGCTGCCGGTAAATCCACTCCCTTCGGACAAGCTAACGGCTATGGCGGGAAAGCCGGGATCTGCCGGTAAATCCCCTCCCTTTCACTTCCAGTCCAGAATATCACAGGAGGGATAACGAAATTACACCCTGACACGAGCCAGAGAGGAACGGCCTGCTCATCCGCACACCAAGCCCCTTGGCACCTCATTAATCACCGGCAGTAATTAACCAAGGCCGTATAAACCCAATACTTTGCGTGTTTCCATGCTTAAGTCTTAAACACCTAAGTGCGTAAACAACTGCATGCACTTCACACTAATGCAGTAAACCTTCAACACCATTATCACCATCGAACTGCAGGATTTTTTTTTATTTCTTTACATTAAAGCACACGTTATCTTTGTTGCTTTGGGCTCTAAAAATTACATTCAAAGCCCAAAACTTTATTTTAAAAAACCCATTCATAATAAATCCAAGCGATAATTTCCAGGAAGCCTTTCTGTGCTTCACCCTGCCATCTGGAAGGTGGTGCTAGAACCAAGCTGCCGTTACCTTTGCCGGTCGGCCCATGGCCCATAGTTGAAGTCCGTCCCCTTGCCGCAGACAATGTCCAGGCCCCAGCAGGGTGGCAGGTCCTGTAGCTTGGTGCCCTCACCGCAGGCCTCAGGCTCACCATTCTCGAGCTCTTCTGGAACCAGGCCTGCCCAGGGCACACACACACGCACACAAACACACGCGCACGCACACACAGACACAGTGTGATCCAGGAGTGCATGTGTGTATGCACCCACAGCACCCACGGCACCCACTGCACCCACAGCACCCACTGCACCCACGGCACCCACTGCACCCACTGCACCCACGGCACCCACATACCAGGCTCATCCATGTAGTAGTAGATGTCCACGTCGTTGGACTGCATGACCACAAATCCCTCTCCCATGAGCCTTGGGGGCCTTAAGGGGACAAGACACGTCATGCAAGACTTATATAGTATGACTATCAGGACCAGGAACACAACTACACAACAACTTAGTGCTTTGGTCCCAGAAGGTAATAACAAAAGAACTTATTGTTTTTCATTTCCAGCCTTTCGCTCCTTTATACAGCATCAGAGTGAAACCCTCAGAGGCCGAGAAACCCTCAGGCCGTCTTTGACCTCCAAGAGGACTAGTGCTGTGACAGGGTCTCGGTGCTTAGTTCTGGATTCACTTTAAATGAGAAAAAAAATGCAGCCACGAGCTTCTAAACCAATTTACCCCCCCTCTGACGCCAGCTGTCACGGTCGGGAGTGAAGGCAAACTCACCCCGAATGGGAGGGAAACGCCATATCTGACCACCTGTTTACTGGTCACATATCAGGCTTTGTTATTCGTCCCCTGAGTGCACATTAAAATGATCTGTCCCAGCATGCAGGGCCAGTGACATCAGCAGTGACATCAGCAGTGACATCACGGCGGTGCATGATTAATGGGCCTGACAGTCCCTGAGAGTGAGGCGCTAAAGAGCCGTCCTGAAGCCTCCCACGGGCCAGCCTGCAGAGATACTGGCCCATCTCCCGCCCCCCTCTGATTAATGCCAGTCCCGCAAGCCCCTTTGTGCTGCCAAATATCTTTGTTTTTGAGCAATGTCACCCCGTCTCAGTGAGGCTGCATATTACTGTTTGTCGAAAGGGGCTGCTATGAAGCTGACAGCACAGTGAAGACGGAGTTATCTGTGATGATAGCGATAGCGCTAAGTAACGATGACTGCATTTCGGCGGTCATTCATTAAACGGTCAAATTCAAGCAGGACACCCACTTGGACTGTGCAAAGCCGGTGGTATTGGAGTGGGAGTTTGTGCAGCAGTATGTCGCCCCCTATAGGCAGACGACTTACTCGTCATTCTGCAGGCCCAGGTAGCGAGGGCTGGGCATGAGCATGACGCGGACGTTCTCCAGCGTGCCCTTCACGATGTGCATGAACTGGTCCAGCCGACTGGAGGGCGGCTTGGTGGCATAGGTCAGGAAGGCGTCATCGAAGTGGACACACAGCGTCTGTGGCAGGTAGTGGTTCCCAAAGGCCAGGCGGCCCTGGGCGATGACACACCACGAGAAACAGAGAATCGTGGGTAAGGAGGTGGAGCCACAATAATATCTGAGCTCGAACATTCAAAACAAAAACGTTACTCTTCACCATAAACATTTGCTTCTCCTTAAATGCCAATCAGCTTCCACACATTACAACCGACATCAGCTTACTTTTCAGTCAATTCCCCAGCCTCCTTAAATTCTGCCTCAACTACACAAATAAAAGGCCTGAGAGAGTCAGACAGTATAGCACAAAGTTAGTATTGCTAGAAGGCCCTGCCACTTCTGCATTTCAGAGAGCTGCATCGGGAAAATTAAAGCTAAATTTACACGTAAAACGGAAAGAGGAAACAGAGATAAAAAGAAAGGAAAAAGGTGAGAAGCATTACAAAGACCTACCCATGATGCAACACTAAGTCAGTAAATACTCATGTATGGTACCAACAGTTAGCACACAGCCAGACTGGCATGGTCATTGCAGATAAGGTACTTCACACACAAAACAGAGCCTTCGCCATCCAGCACCTTCCATTCATCTTCCGGCTGACTGGATCCAGTCACGCCATTATTAAAGGCTAATGCTGTAAGAACAGGATTCCATTCAAGGAACATCTAAGGCAGGCCCAGGAAGGACCGCTGGGCGTCTGCTAACACCATTACACGAACACAGTGCTGTTTTGGACCTTAAGGCACCCGTCCCTATTCTAGCTGGCCATAGATCAGTGGGACTCACAGTGCTGATGTTGACCTTGATGACTGGGATGAGTGACCTCCAGGAGGATGAAGGGTCTTGGGACTCCGTCTGGATCGTTACGCTTTGAACAGCAGACCAGGACACAAGTTTCAGAACAACGGAACAGGTAGAATTCTGCTGAATATTTATCGACCGTCTTCAGAGCAAGACTTCAGCAACCCTCAGGAAGCCTTGCAAGAAAACACCAATATCCAGTAGACATCCTTCGAACCTCAGACACAGAAAATGTGCAGACTCACAGCAATGGCTTCTGTGACTTTCCTCAGGCATCCCTATGTGACACTATGACACAAACGCAGACTGGAGGATCTCGTGCTCTGAGGAAGCACAATCCCAGAATGGCAGCTGAACAAGAACAGCACGGAGAACTGCAGCTACCTCCTCACCTCTCGAGGGTCTTTCCTTGACCATCTCTCCCCTTCTCCTCATCCTTCTTAGGCTGTGCAAGCGTTGGCTCCAGGCCAAAGATCTCCTGAAGTCGAGCATACAGGCCCGAACGGTTGTAGACATGGAACTCGAACCCATTCACAGTCGTGTACAGTCTGGTCTCAGCCTTTGGGTCTAAGAAAAACAGAAGCTTCCGCTTAAACTACCCTTATTGTCCCAGGTAAAATGCTGAAGCTCAGTCTTTTAACATTTACTAGTGCTTAATCTCGTACCACCAGCAGGTGTCACTGTTTAATCCTTCCCGCAGGCATAACTCATCAGAATACTGTGAACAGGCTTCTTCTCGGCTAATTTTAGTCCTTGTGTCATAAATACTTTTGCTTTCTACTGAGACAACATTCATCTTGTTGCACTTGTGCTCTTTTAACCTTCAGTGCTGAACAACTGATGTAATTCTCATACAGGTCGTCCCAAAGGGGATAAACATTCTTACTTACTTCCAGTGATTTACTTGAGTGTCTTATTGTTGTTCAAACCTTATGAGTCCATCTCATCTGTTGATGGTTTTATTATGAAAGTAGGAAACCATGACGCCCACAATGCAAATCAGTAATGCTCGATGAATGTCCTGTACTTGATGATTGAGGTGACAAGCTGGTGTCCCTCTGTCCCAGTCATAAGTGGCCCACACAATCCTGTCAGCTTAATCCAGAGACACCGCTGAGAACATCTGACCCCGTCTGTAATGCCTCTCAGCAGTTCCGCAGCCCAGCAGAGCGGTTCCTTACCATGTAATTTCTGATTGGGGTTATACATTTTCCACCAGCGAAAGATCAGCAGGCCATCCTGGATCCTGAAAGAGGCAGCGAAAATCGTAAACATTGGGAAGACCGCAAACTTTTAGAGATCAGAGCTCCAGGCCTGGCAGCAGATCTATCCAAACAGCCCTGCGACCCAAAACCATGGCCAGGCGCCAACACAAACTGCAAAGTTTATTTTTTCTCAAAATCATTTCCCATTCAGGAAGCCGATGGCATTTCAGGCCTTTCTACATTTCATCAAATCCCAACCAGTCAAAAGCAGATAATCATATTTACTCTCAACACTATAGGTAACAACTAATGAAGAAATTAACAATCATTAATAAACAAATTAGGCCTTTCATGACACCATAAACTACTAAACAAGTGGATCATTGTAGGTAATATTTTACAGCCTGTGCTACAGACAAATGGGTAGGTTCATAAGTTAACACTGAGCGATGGAAATACTCAGCATGTGTTCTGTTAGGGAGTCTGTATGGCGCCACCCGCTGGAACGGCAGGCCGTAGCCTGCAGTCTGAGAGTGGAGCTCCCGTGGGGCCTGTCTCACCTGATGGACATGTCTTCATTGATGTAGTACACGTCCCGGAACATGACCTTCCCTGACAGCACGGAGAAGGAGAAAGAGCCTGCAGGAGGCAGAGCAGAGAGCACAGGTGGCCAAAGTCTTCCTCAAGCCTCATCTCCTTGCCAACACAGGGCACTAAAGCTAAGTGGCTTTTGAATACAAGGCTAAAGGCTAAATGCTCTTGACACACAGGGTTTCTATGATACACCTGCAGCATTGTATGCTAAGCAGGCCTTTATGACGCACATAATCATGCTACGTGCTAATGCTAAATTATCTTTCAACAGAAGAAAAAATACCCATAGCAATTATCCATAATCACTTCGTACTTACAATGTTACAATGCTAAGGCATTCGTTCTTCAGCACACCGACTGACACAGCATACCACCAACAAATAAAAAAAAATACATTATGATCATTTAAATTACTGTTTATGGAATAATTTCCACTCACCTATGTGAATATATCCACGTTTGTAGAGTCTGTTGATAATTAGGGTCAGTATGAGCCCAATATTCCGGGAGTTGTAATATGTCAAGTATATTATCCATCCACAGGACAGAATGGTAGCTTTAATATAAAAACAAAACAAGAAAAATATACTAGGTAATACCAGCTTAAAGATTCAGTATAGATTTTATACTAAATATATCTCAAGGGAGGGATTTCATTTGACAGAGGGGGGATGCATTTATGTCATTGGTAACACTGAGTGACACCAAATGAGCAATGCTAACAGGCTACATAACCACAGTACCAAGCAACTGCTTGGTAAACACGTCCATAGCGGCAGGACGCTAACATGTGAGACCCCCTGCCGAGGAACCTCCGCCCCAGAGTGGGCCACAGCAGGCCTGGGGGGTGGGAGGAAGAGATGGGGGCAGGTAGTTTGTGACAGCAGACCCAGGAGAACCGGGCTGAATGATGGGGGAATATCAGATGACCCCCGAGTGTCGAGTTCCTGCATGAATACTTGATTATAAGCCCCCCACACACACACACACACACATCATGGGGAACTGTGATCAAGCTGGCAAACATCACACTATCACATTATATAGCTGCTTCTCAGACCGGCTCATGTAGCCCATCATTTTACACTTCATCCATCAGCACAGCCCTGAATTTTTCAGGCCAGTTATGGTTAATTGTTTGGTCAAAAGTATGTCAGCATTCTTTAGAAGTGAACCTCGGCGCTGAGAAGCCTGGAAGCCGGTGAAACTACAGAGACACTGCAGAATATGGCACCTCGTTGCTGCCCTCTGAAGACAAGGCCAGGCGGAGATACTATGACATCATTATGGGATGTCAGCCCTGACCTAGGTGCAGGTACGGCTTACTGGAAACCAGGAGTCAAAGGTCTGCTCTGTATCTACATATGACAAATGGACAGACATGGAAATGATCCACATGACAGTCCAGAAATCAAAGTCTGCCTCGTCACGCACAGCAGTATAACCATTACCACCCCACTGGCAAACGTAACGCAGCTGCTTCACTGACTGGGCAGTGGGAGCCAAACACATTAGCTGGAGTAGATAACGCGCCCTGAGCAGAGCTGATGACGTAAGCTGAACCTCTGTACGTGAATTCATGATAATGAGTGACCCCTGGTGTAGTTACTCCTGACAATAAGCACTTGCCGCTCATTGGGTCTTTGTGTCCATAGAATGTATGGCAGACATTCTTCAGTCCTTAGCCCAATACTGGCCAATTTGTGAATGTCCAAAACTGGCACCATAGACTTTGTTCCTCACCAGTCAATCCCCACAATGACACATGCCGCTCCAGAATGGGATTTGCTGAGCATAAATAGAACATGCATGAATGCAGAGGTATTTAAGGGTATTAATTGGGCAGTAACACAGAATCCAACCAGAGTCCAGGGTCCTTTACAACCAACAGGGCAGGATTTTGGGGAAAAATCGCATCAAGGTTGCAGCAGAACCCACTACATGGTCACAAGTCAACTGATGGTAGCGAGGGGGCTGATCGCTCATTCGACCCTCTGCGGTGGCTGTTTGAGCTGATATTACTGTACTAGATGGGTATTCTGTCAACTTACAGCCATATGAGAGAAGAAACACCTTGGAATTTATGGGAAACTGCAGTCATGCAAGTCACCAGCAAGCTAAATAAAACTGGAATCAAATGAAGGCCCCAATGACGGGCAGTTTGACTTAGCATGAGAAGACCAGCCACAATGACACCAACACTGCCAGGCATGTGAAGTTATCACAAATACAACAGAAATGACAGCTTACCCACAAGAAGCCAAACAAAGTTGGAGTTTCGCTTCACTAAGTATTTGTCTAAGTCCCCGAAACTGGGGAAGGCACTATCATTGCCCTTGGGTTCCATGGCAACGGCGGGCCGCTAAGACTCGGAGCTCAGCAAACCACTGGGACAGCCTGGAAGTCTTCAAACGAGGAGAGAGAGGGGAAAGGAACTACAGGTTGCCCATCCTTCCTGCATCCATACCCTGGAAAGACAGAAAACAGGAAGCCTTTGTAAATGCAGGGAGCGGCGAGGATAATCAGCGGACCACCTTCAACTGGTGACACAGCAAAACTGATAGGTTGGAGTCAACAGGATTGTTAGGCGAACAAATTACTTCAATAAAATATGAAACTGGCAATGTAAACCTTCCTGTAAGGAAGCAATTCAAATAAACAGTTTTAAAAGAAACCCACAGAAATAGAAGGATCAGCAGTTACTTTCTGGCAGTTACTTGTGGCAGTATTTGAGGACTGCCCCCCACCCCCACCCCCCAGGCTTTATTCAGGCATCTTAGAAGGCAGCCGGTGATCCCAGTTCCCACCCTGGACCTTCCAGACACACAACAGGGCCCCAGTCCAGCTCACCCCCGGGTATTACATAATAGCCGGCTGACACAGTGCTCTGCCAAGGTTTCCCAGCTGTAACCGTGACGATAAAATGCAGATCGAAAGATGATGTTCTGCTTTGCCTTCTGAATGACATACTGAATGAGGTTTTCCTTTATAGTGAAAACAGAACACATTACAACAGCTTAATGGAGTATAATACCGCAATTAAATGTTAAGTATATAGGAGACTATGCTGTGCGTACAACCTTGAGAGAACAAACCACAAGTTAACATATCAGTATCGGCCAATTTTCATTGAAAGTCAAGACGTCGGCATCGGTATGATGGTGACATCGATACGTCAATCTTGCCTGATATTGTTGGCCAATATTTAAACGTCATCAATATTCAAAGTTAACAGCGCCAGACAAACACCTAACTACTAAAATAATGCAGATGACTCCATCCCATATTATGACTAAGAATAATTTTGAAAACCACAAAACACCATTTGGAAATTAAGACAATTATTGATATTCTGTTAACGACAATCAAACTGCACGTATGCATTTAAACTGTCAGCAATCATGCCTTTCTGTGTTGCTCTTCACCAATACTGTGCTTTTGAATTCCTTGCATTTTCTCCGTTCCACTGCAGTGAAATGCGCAGTCCTCTTGTGAGCCATATTTCACCGATGGGCTGATCATTGTGCGAGTTTTTTTTTTGCACCTACTTTGTAAGTGATCATGATCTCAGTAACAAAACCTGGTTCAACGTGGATTACTGATAGTCAGTGTTGTGTTATGGGTTATGTGGGACTGCAAGTTGGAAATTTATTCTGTTAATAACTTATTCTGTATTCCAAGTACACTTCAGTACACTCTTATTTGTTGGTTAAATAAAAAATATCATCGTTTAGCATTGACCGTTGTTAATATTTGACATTAACCCATCCATCCATCCATCCATTTTCCAAACCGCTTATCCTTACTGGGTCGCGGGGGGTCCGGAGCCTATCCCGGA
>JAODJX010000053.1:4865706-4881322 GCA_026776945.1 Isichthys henryi | reverse complement strand
GACCCAGGCGGGGATTTGAACCCAGGTCCCAGAGGTGTGAGGCAACAGTGCTAACCACTGCACCACCATGCCGCCCCCAGGCAGGATATGACAGTGGATATTTCTTTACAACAATGTTTCACAATCCAGTCCTCGAGGACCCGCGTTTTTTGCTGGTGTTTGGAGGGAGCAAAAACCTGGACCGTCTGGCAGAGAGCTCATAGGAAGCAAAAACCGGGACTGTCTGTGGGTCCTGGTAGAAACCAGGCTTTACACCATGCAAGCTAAGCCATTCTGTCACAATTTAAATACCAGTTCAGCATTGCGAATTGGAAACTACTTGTGTTTTTCAGAGGTTAAACATGATCTGCGTGGTTAATGAAGTTACACGTCTTACTGGGTGTTAAACTGACGATGATGCTTAAATAGCAGTATTTCAATATTCAGGTAAATGAATTTACTATTCCCGATTCTTTACTGGGGAGACACTCGTTTAACAACTATGCACAACAAATTACCACTCAAAATAAAAAAGCATAAAATAATATAATATAAAACAGACCCATCATGTAATTATTAATGAAATTCCCCAAATAAGGAACACTGACCATGGAAATGGGACAGATTGGCCACCAGTACTCAGTACTGGCAGGACAATGGTACTGCCTGTGGGACAGCTGGAGTAGACAAAGCGACGCAGGAGAAAGTAGGAACCACATGAGAGAATAATCTAATCGGGAAGTCAAGCACGAAGCAACAGAGCCGGTCCACATATAACGAGGGAACCAAGCAATCAGACATTCAGACCCTGATAACCTTGAACAAACACAGGAACAAGCAAAGAAGCAACAGCCAGTATGATCCTACAGAGATTGATAGGTTGCCTACAGGGGTGAGTGATTACAAATTAGACCCTTCTGGGGGCAGATATCCATCCATCCATCCATCCATCCACCCATCTATCCATCCATCCATCCATCTTCCAACTATACTTATCCTGGTCAGGGTCACAGGGATGCCTATGGCCATTTCTAGCAAAAGGCCCGGGCTGATGGACACCCTGAATGGGATGCCAGTCCATGTGTGACATGAGCACAGACATGATTAGTGATCTCCCATCTAACACATGCATCCATCTTCTAACCAATTTTCCATGCAGGGTTGTGTTGAGCCTAAAGGCAATTCCTTGAAGCACAAGGCACAACAATACCCCGGCAGGGATGTCCGGCCCCCTCGGAGTACACACACTGCGGGAAATGTAGAATCCTACGCACAACAATACCCCGGCAGGGATGGCCGGCCCCCTCGGAGTACACACACTGCGGGAAATGTAGAGTCCTACGCACAACAATACCCCGGCAGGAATGTCCGGCCCCCTCGGAGTACACACACTGTGGGAAATGTAGTGTTCTACGCACAGCATTACCCCAGCAGGGATGTCCGGCCCCCTCGGAGTACACACACTGTGGGAAATGTAGAGTCCTACGCACAACAATACCCCGGCAGGGATGTCAGGCCCCCTCAAAGCACACACACTGTGGGAAATGTAGTGTTCTACGCACAGCATTACCCCAGCAGGGATGTCCGGCCCCCTCGGAGTACACACACTGCGGGAAATATAGAGACCAATGCGCACAGTACACATATTCCCTCATCTTTTTGGACAGTAGGAGAAGACTCAAGGACCATGAGGACAAAATGTAAACGACATACCTACAGAGCAGCGATCTGAATGCCAACACAGAAGATATGAGGCAACACTGCTAATCACTGAGGTCCCCGTGCCTAACTGATAAATATTTACAAACGGGAATTGACTAAAATGCCCTTATCATCTTTTTAAAGACTTGATTGCCAATTTTAACTGAAACAGCTGCCACAACTGTAGCTAAATATGTCGTTCAGATTCTGTGATTTTGTCCAAAATAACTGGAGCATGCAGCTTAGCATGCTAGACATTTCAGGTTGAGAATCCTTGCCAATACTAGGTCCAGCTATGATTAAATTGTTAATCATTGTTACAATATTTCGAATTCTCTTTTTTTAAAAGTGCAATAGAGGACTTCACACACAGTCATGAAAAGCAGTTGAATCTCCTATCTGAACACAGCCTATAAAGTCATAATAGGGTGGAACGGAATAATATGCAATGGGAACTTCAAAAAAGCAGCCGCAGAAAGATTATTTGAAGTGGAAATGGTCCCTTTTCATTTTAAAATGAGGGGCGTGCCCTCATACCCCCACTCCTGATCTAAACACATACGCCTAGGACATGTTTCATAGTTCAAGCTGCAGGAAATGACCATAGAAACCTCAGAATTGATATGAAACCTGTATCAATGCTGTGGCATGTTCTGTAATGATCAGGATTCAATTACAATCCTGGTTAACAACCAGAAAAATGTATCATTTGTAACTTATTTGGTACAGATGAACCTCTTCATTATGGAACCTGTGACTTGTTATGCTTACGAATGAGTTTTATTGGACTCGGGAGTTCAATCTGTTTTTTGGACTCTTTTGTTGAATGTGATTTGGACTTTGCATATGCGCTGACTGGTTTTCACACTGGGGTTAGGTTTTGGTCTTGGAGAATGTTGTGGAACTGGCCACTCCTTGTTGTGGATCAGTAGACCTGCTTGCTGTGTGATTAGAACTTGGAATTTTTTGTTTACATATACAGGGTCACAGCAAAACAGAAAAGCTAGGAACGCTATGTCAGTTCCTGACAGGGAAAACACAATCATACACAGTCACACGCTATGGGCGAATCTGAGTCCTAATTTTACCTGAACTACACCGTTCGGGCTGGAAGTAAACCCAAGTACTGGGATGAAACCCAAACAAATATGGGGGGAAACATGTGACACAGAGCTGGGGATCGAAATCTAGAGCCTCTGTGCCACCCAGCTGTGTACACATTCAACAAATAGATAATCAATATGTTCACAAAATCAATTACAATGGCGTCCATAAAGGCACATGCCGTATTAGATCCACTCAAGGTTAAGATTGTTTATTCAGTTGAATGTTTGACTTTTAGTTCCCATCTGAATTGATTTGTAAACATGAGAGCATAAGGTAAAATATTTGAAGTGCAAAAAACGTTCACCAGAGGCTAAAGCAGATTTTAAGGAGATATTTGTAACTGTTGAAATGTTGCAGCATGTGACGTTCAGTATTTACATCCGTATGGTGAATGTGTTCATGCACCAGCATTTGTCTGTATGCTAAAAGGTTAGGATAAGAATGTGGCTTATAGTCCAGCTGTAAAACACCTTCCTGAAGCATAAATCTTCCAGCTACTTATGCAGGACGAGGGCACAGGGAGTCCCAGGCAGCACAAGGCACGACGTTGGAGAAAAGCCTGATTGGGATACTGGTCCCCCACAGGGCACAGACCAATATACAGTACCAGTCCAAAGTCTGTACACGCCTGTTATTAATGCATTTGTCTCTATTTTAGTTGTTATTCACCTTATAGCAAAAGGTCCCAAGGCACTGAAGCCATACATATCAAATACTGTAAGAGCCCAGTGAACTGTTGAATATCTGAAAATTTTCTCAAATTTTAGACTCTTCAAAACAGCCCCCTTCTGCTTTGATGACAGCATGGCAGACTCTTGCCATTCTTTCAAGCAGCTTCCGGATGTAACCACCTGGAACGCTTCTCCAACAGTCCTGAAGGAGTTTCCCCAAGTTCAGGGCACAAGTTGGCTACCCTGCTCATAATCTTCGATCCCGAACTGCGGGGTTTAGGTCGAGAGATTGAGAGGAGCAGGTCATCTGTAACAGCACTCTGTCCGTTTCCTTGTTCACAAGATAATACTCACTCCGTAACCTGGAGGATTCCTATTCTCTTACCATGCACAGCTGCTCCGAGTGACCAGGGTTACATTTCGCTATATGTTGTATGTGTACAACTGTGTATCTGTCAAATAAACCTCTTGAACCTTAGAGATGTGCTTAGGGTTTTTAAATTCTTGAAAACAAATGATTTTCAGTAGCTGTGCCCTGCCTTTTGAGTAAAACTTGACTGTCTGAAATTTAGAGATTTTGGAGAATACTGTATACGGGGATAATACTAGGAATCACGGGGAAACATGAGGAGAACATGGGAAATTACAGGGAAACATGGGGAGAACGTGGGAAATTACAGGGAAACATGGGGAGAACATGGGAAATTACAGGGAAACATGGGGAGAATACAGGGATAATACTAGGAATCACAGGGAAACATGGGGAGAACATGGGAAATTATAGATGGAAATCACACGGAAACATGGAGAGAATATGTGGAGAACATCAGAAATCACAGGGAAACTTGGGGGTAACACGGGAAAACATAGGGAGAACATGGGGAAACACCTTCACAGTGCTAAACAGACAGATTGAGGTACAATTCACCTTCAAGACAATCCCACAGCAACAGAAGTTTCATTTTATTACATAAATGGAACAATTCCTTTTGTACTCAGTAATAAAACCGAAGGTCAGAGGTTAAGCTGGCAAATCCTCCACAGCAATGTGTTGGTCTTTCCTAGGCTGTCCTGGTGCTGCGTCTTCCTGTGGGATGCCGTCGATTGCTCATTCATCTTTGCACAGAGGGGGCTATCAGTCTGTTCCGCCATCTGCTCTGCTGCCCATTCCTTATCCTGTCCTGAGCCCAGACACTCGGCGGCTCCCCTGCTAATCCACTGCATCGTAATGGATCTGTCTATCATTCCATGCCGTCTCTGATGAAAAGGCCCCCAGCATATCCCCATCGACCACCGCCAGTGAGTCGGATGGACAAGCGGCAAAAAATTTGCCGGCTTTTTTCCGGGCAGCTTCCGTCATGGCGACCGCTGCGACATTGCTATAAAAGAACGTTAATGCAGTGATTCTGATAGACTGATTGCCGGGAATGGACTCAGGTCTTACGGTTGTCAAAGGATAGGTAATCAGCTGACTCCTGGAGCATGATGTGATGTTAACAATGTGGAAGCAGAAGGTGAACATTTTCTTTGGCAAACTGAACTTGCATCATGCCCATGGTTAGTCAGAAAAGGTGTGTGTTCATAATTATCTGACACTCTGTAGTGTCGTTTGAAGGACTTCATCAAGGCAAAGTTAGCGTCTAATTTCAGTCGTTGATTTTGATCTGATAGAGACAGTTTAATAGGATTCTTACCCCTAGGTGACTCATGGAACATCAGTGACTTGATGTCAAGGATTTATAAGCGTGATCCCTGACCCCTGACCTGCATACCGGACACTGAATAAGCATCACAATCTCTACCATCTACTCATGAAAAAAAGATGCAATTCTCTTCTAGAAGTTCATACAAATTGAAGCAACTCAGGCATAATACAACTGCAGAAACTACAGGGATCATGCATCTTCTGGCAATTAGACCTCCAGCTATCTGAGGTCATGAGGTTGCATCCTTGACCACTCATCTAAGGAGAAGACAAGACAAGCATGTTAAACATAGGACAAGCAGGTATAAAGTGATCCAGGTTCTTTCTGTTAGGCTCACTAGCAGAGTTAAAACCAGTCTATCCAGTGCTGGTTCTAGCCAATGTGCCACCCTAGGCTACGTGGCACTTCCCATGAAAGTGAAATTGCCTGGCAAAGCCATCTCTGGCATCTCTAGTATTGCCCAGTCCAGGTTCTATCAATTCTGCATTTGTCTTCCGGAGCAGAGAATGTACCTGCAACCAAAACACATCTGAACATCATGACATTAGCTATACTGTCGATGATATATCACTAGATATTTTCTGTTAGGCAAACATTTCTTCAACAAGGATACAGTAGCAAAGCGATGCTTGGGATGAGAAACATCAGGTTCCCCTCCTTCCACTCTAGATTATGTGCTTAGTGGAGATTGACGAGACTGCTTTTGATTTTGGAATAACCTCTCCAGGTATGAATGGTGCAGACTGACAAGGCATGGGGATGCTGGCCCAGTTATCTGAAAGATCCAGAACAATATGCATTTTCTGTTTTATCTATTGCACTTAATTTGAGGATGGGAGACAGTCCCAGAGGACATCAGCAGTTCTCCTGCTATTAATTGCAGAAAATGCATCTTTCATTAGCACAGAGCACAGAGATATGGCGTCATGGGCTGACTGACCACGAGAACAGTGATCCAGTGGTACATGTTTTCAGGTGTGGTGTAGGTCATACATACTGTATATGCTTTTCAGGTACACAGTGCCCACACTTACTGTCATTCACTACCTTAGACTTCCATTTATGGTATGAATGTGATCTATAGGCTACTGTGTTCAAAGTGTTCAATTTGCAGGCATTAATCACATTTTTTAAGAATCTATTTGGATCCAGGCCAGATGTATAAGGACATTTAACACCTGACCATGAATTCTGTAAATATAGCGGGAAGGAAGTAGATACGTGATGAAGGTCACTTCACGCTCACATGTAGGCATCATGTGTCTGTTTTTGGATTTGGTCTTCAGGTAGCCGTATCTCTCGGTGGATGATGATGATGATGATGATGATGATGATGATGATGATGATCTGAACTGCGAAGTCTCGTGCCTGTCGGTCTGGACATCGTATCCCCCTGCAGTTCACTTCTGCAAACTGAACGGCACCCATCGGTGGCGGGGAGACGCCGCACTTCGCGGGGGGAAATATCACGTCCAGCCGCTTGCCGGGGGCGCATAGAGAGCTGAAGAAATCACAACATATTGGAGCAAGGAATCGGAGGCTGTCTGTATGTCCACGAAGGCGAGAAAGTATCAGAAACGCGTGTCATTCTCCGAGGAGGAAAATGAGTGTAAAGAAGAAAACGGCGGCGTGGATGCGCGTTACTTAAAATCCGTGAAAACGGTCCGAGATGCATCTGGATATTACCATCACCACAATATGTGAGTATGTAGTAATAACAGGGAAAAACAGTTTGACACAATATCGGATCTCTTTTTTTCGACGAAAAAAATCAAGTAACTGTGCTATATTAAATTATGAACATTTGCACATGGTTTCTATTACAGATAAAAATTATTTTCTATAAATTTCGCAATTTCTTCTGCGGTAAACTTGCATGATGCTCGAAGACTGTTTGTTGTCTAATTGCTGTTAACGAATTCATCCAAATAGACAGAATGTTATATTATGTTGCATAAAAAAACTGAAAAACAAACTAAAATACACAATTACTTGAGTAATTGAAATACAGGTTGGATTAATGTTGGCGGTGATCATTTGCCTTGCTTTTAGCGCCACTGGGCGGATTACTCTGTTTAATTACTGTTGGGCACTGCATGACAGATCATGCATCGTCGTTGCATTTTTGTTAACTGTTTATTGACTCTACTTGATCTACTTGACTCTTTTAAAAACAGTTTTAACACTTAAGATTAATTCGTGTAGTTATTAACGCGCAAAACCCTAATATTTAGACGAGCGCCTGTTTCCTTCCTATGAAATTAGAAACGAGTTAATTGTTAATATGCATACTATTAATAGGGTATGATGTTTAATTATTTCATTGTGATCGAATAAAATAACCTGTTGTCTGGATCTCATTTTACTTAAATGTACAACAGAAGCATCACACGTACAAGGTTACACTCAGGTTAAAATATATTTAAAAATTAGAACAGAAGTAATATGCATGCAGCGGTCGTCATGTTTTAAAATCGCGGGATGTAACAAACGTGATGCCGATTTCAGAAAACAGAGAATAAGGTAGGATTTTATTCTAGCTTTGCATCATGACACGTTTGACATGCTTGACATGTCTGACATGTCTGTGCATGATCTCCTCCTTTCCTCTGGAGTGTAAAT
Source organism: Isichthys henryi (assembly GCA_026776945.1). NCBI lineage: Eukaryota > Metazoa > Chordata > Actinopteri > Osteoglossiformes > Mormyridae > Isichthys > Isichthys henryi. The sequence goes on along the minus strand of JAODJX010000053.1, from coordinate 4,873,536 downwards.
GTTAAGTTTTAGAAACGACTGGGCATCGCGGTAGCCTAACTATCCTGGCTCAGTCAGATCCTACCCACAAAACCCAACCCCTGGCATGAGAACAGTAACACACACTCCTACAACACACACACACACACACACACACACATGCCTATCACCAGCCAGTATACACGGCCTTCACTGATTCAAAGAATTCCAAAGCTTCCTATCAGAAAATGCAGGGCATACCAAACTCACTGACAATATCTGACGATCTGGCAATGTATTTATGATTTATCGTTTTCTACAGATTATAAATCAAAGGCCCAGAGGGTGTTTTTACTCCCAATCCTTCTTCTGTAGAAAGTCAGGTCACAAAATGCCCTTCCCTCTGTATCTCCACAGCCTTATGGGAAAACAGCAGTAAGTCTCATTAACCAAAAATAGATTAAAAAAAAGGGAGATTTTAAGGATCACGGAGAAGGCAACCAGAGAATCATTAACAGTTCCAACACCACTGTGCAAAGAAATTTAGTTACGTTTATATCCAGCCTCTCATTTGCGTCACAGAATCGAATGACTTGAGATTCAACAAAGCACACTGGATGGGAAACTGTTCTGTTTTTCAGATGATCTAATGCCACCTGATTGGACTGTTCGCTTTACCCACAATTCCATGCACATCAAACTCATGTTTTCTCCTGTTCTTCTTGAAATCCAATTAATTACAGTTACCTGTATATTATTATAACATAACATGACTGCCAAGCCCTAACCCGAAGATATTATCCAGTCCTCCAAAAAATATATATTACTGTACAGAAGAAAAAAGAATCCAACTCCTTATTCCAGAAAGTTCTTATTCCAGTACTTCTTTAAATATTGAAAGATCTGGCAAATACTTTTGTAGGTATGGTACTAGCTAAAAAAATAAATGGAAGCACAAAACAGTAGCATTTTAAATTCTTCTCCTCTCTTTTTCAGGTCTATCTGAATTAGTAATCATCTTGAAAAGATAGTATGTATATTTTATGTATTTTGTCTTTTGTTCAGCCTTCAGTTTTCTGTTTTGCTAATCCGGGTTGTAGGTATAGACTGTCCAGCCGTCTAACATCACCAGCTTACGCTGACTAAAGCTTGTTGCTTAACTTAGTGCCAGTGATCTCTGGGAAGACGTGGCAGATGAACTTCTCGAAGATGTGCTGATATCCTGAAAAGCAAACTCTCCAGCGGAGACAATCCCTTCCTTTGGGGAGCGTATACGGCTGCCATTTGCACTGTCCCGTTTCCTAGTGCCTAAGGGAGACTTTATTATTAGAAATGCATAAATTGTTCTACCGGCTGAACTGAGGGAAGAACTGAGGTAATCGCACTGGCTTTTAAACACTAACTGTCAGCTATGGAGTGTGGAGAAAAGTAAAAGGTGTTCTAACATCAATGTCTGAACTTGGTGTTGTGCTTTTTTCATTGCTGTTGTTGATTTTGTAGTACTGACTTTTCATACATATTAATTGAACTTTAAACTGTACAAAGACCTCTGTATACTTGAGCATATTGTGTATGACCTTTTGTCTTCTCTAGAGGACCCTCCCTTTCACCCCTGAGACAGGTGACAAATAGCCAAGTGGTTTGCAAATCAGTGAAAGTCCTAAGCTTTGTTATTGAGAGATAAGTCATAGTTATACAATGATTTGATGTGGGTGATTCCTTCAGTAAAGCTAAATGGAAGGTTTAAGCTGGCATTCACGTTGGATTCATGTAATTTATACGGGAGTAAAGATCATCTGCAATAAGGAATCACTAGCACACAAATCCTGTGCCTTTCTGGGGAGGAATCGGCAGCAGCTCATAAGGCTTCAGAGGTTAATCCACCTACATATTCATGTAATGATGCGTAATGACGTTCTGGTCAGCGATGGGCTACATACACCACTATGCTCCCGGAAGATTATAACAAACTCACGTGTTTGTAGTGATGCTGGTGTATATGAACCTACTGTGCTGCGAGTCCTATAAAAGTACAGTACAGCACAAACAATTATGTACTACTGTACTATACTATAATACTTGATAATGGTAATATAAAATTATGTTACCAGTTGATGTATTTACTGTGCTGTACTTTAATCATTTTGTAGGCTATACCAAGTGTCTACAAGGCTATACATCTAGGTTTGTGTCAGAACGCTCTATGATGTTCACATATCAACAAAATCGCCTAATAACGCATTTCTCAGAACGCAGCCTCATCGTTCAGCAACGCATGACTGATCTCGCGTGAATCAAGAAGGACCAAGACGTGGTTGGATTTTTCCTGCCAATGGCTGCAAAGGACACATATGTTTCACACACATATGACAAACAGGCCTCATGTTGATTGGTTCCCAATTACCGTGAGTGGTCAGATAAAGCTTAACAGTTAGTTTTGAAAATTTAGGTTTAGGGATATCAGCTGGTTGTGTGTGATGCTTCTGTGGTTCTGCGTGAATGCTAAGGATAGTCTCAGCCTTTGAGGTGTATAGATGTCTGTCCTGTATTTGTGATTCATATGTTCTAGAGCTGGTGCTAAGACATTCTAGAGGAATGCCTTCTACTTTGCCTACGCCATCGCCTTGCTGGACCCCAATGATAAAAGCGGAGCAAGTGCTTGGCTACGTGTAATTAGCATGTGATTCAAAGTTTCAAGTTTTATTTGTGACATAAACAGACATAAACTGCACGTGTGTAGTGAAATGCCTTTATTTAAAATTAATGTTAAAGAAACTTTACTCAGACATCACGATGAGCTGGGTGCTGTTCAAGTATATAGTTGGACACATATGTAAAATTACGTGTTCCGGGGCAGATATTTGATGAATATGGTTTAAACAAGGTTGGACTGATACACCCAGAGAATTATAAGTAGGCTTCTGTATCTGTAGGTCAGAAATGAACAAAAAAATCAGCTTGGGGTAAAAAATATTCAATATTTAAAAAATTCAAAAATATTCCAGACCCAGGCTTGAGTGAATACGATTCAGGTGTGTGTTGGGGGGGGGGCATGGAGAGAAGAATGTTCACATTCCTGTCCAGGGTTCAGAGAATTCAATGATGCTTAGCTATGAGTGGTTAGCTTAAAGACTTTATAATCGGCATTGACATCAGTATGTGTGGTGCAGAGTTGCTGTGAAGCCGTGTGTGATTAACAGGGGTTCAGAGATAATCCTAGGCTGTGCGTGATTGGCTTACGAATCGTGTAGTTTACAACTGAGCAGCGTTGATTAACTGAGCATGTGTTATAATGGGTGCTTGACAAAGTATTTTTAATATTTTGTAGTTCAATGTCAGGTTAATATAAATGCTATTTTTTAAAAACTGTTTACAGTATATCGTGTGTTTAAGGTGTGTTGCTATAAAGGGAAGTTAAAGGTCATAAAAAGTGAGAGACTATTATATATGGGGTGTATGAAATTGTATAACAATCGCTGGAAAGTAGGTGTATAGCTCTGAAACCTACCACATATGAATAATTATAAAATATGTATACCACACTATATAAATCAAAGGAATCCCAAATGATGACTCAGATCATCAGGCATAAAATCAGAAATCTGTTTTGACAGCTCTATAAACAAATATAGATCTATAGTTATAATATTTTATATTAATTTGAATTCATCAGCACTGCCTCACACCTCCAGGGGTGAGGGTTCAAATCCCAGCATCTGCTGTGTTTGTCGTTTCCTTGTGTCATACGTATGTATGTATGTGTGCCCAGTGAGGGACTGACATCCCATCTATGGTACATCTAAGCTCCAGGTTCTCCCTGTAACCCTGACCAAGATATGTGACTGGAAGACAGATGGACTTATTACTAAGAAACCAAATAAAAACTTTTGCAAGACCGTATTATCATTATGCTTTATTAATCACTGGCATGGTACCACTGCAATGTAATTTAGTGTAATTATGTGTGAAACAGCTTTATTATTCATTAAGGAGAAATGCCGGGAATATTGAAGTACACGTTGGGATTTGGGATTTTCACCCGTGATTAATAAGAGATGGAAACTGAGGAATTATGTAACGTCAAGTGGTGGATTTTAATTACACAGGAAGGTCACCGGAGGGCGCTTCACCCTCGCACCTTGGCTGACCTGACTACACGCGGTCACATGCGACTTTGCAGCCGTGGTACCATAGCATGGCCTTGGTACCGTTTGCATGTGGCCGCAGACCTTAGTAACCCCCTTATCGAGGGATATCATCTGTGGCGTTTCATTACAAAGTAATTAAAAATCGGTGGGAGTTTACAGCTTCCGCAGGTAGTCGTGTGAGGGAGGCCGCAAGTCAACGGGCTCCACGGGACCTGTGGACTGGACTTGCCGAAGCCGCAATTATCCGAAACGGTGCCTTAGCGCGTACGTCATAAACGCTGGCCTCGGCCCAGCAGTGTTATTTACAAGGATCTGGGTGAGGAAAGAAGACCGTTCATTAGCGCAGGAAGTCTTTGGTGCAGAGAGATCGGCACTCCATCGCAGCCAGGCCTGTCCTCCACCGCATAATGGAGCACGTTTGCGTGGTCACTGAAGTCTCTCCCCCCGGCTCTCCCAGGTCGCCGATGGAGAACCCGGCGCAGTGGCGGCTGGCGGCGTCGCGGGAGAAGGGTCGGCGGCAAGCGGTGCGGGGGCCTGCCTTCATGTTCAACAACCGTAGCACCAGCCTGACAGCCGAAGAGGAGCGATTCCTCGACGCCGCTGAGTATGGCAACATCCCCGTGGTGAGGCGGATGCTGGATGAGTCGGAGACGCTCAACGTCAACTGTGTGGACTACATGGGCCAGAGTGCGCTGCAGCTAGCCGTGGGCAACGAGCACCTAGAGGTGACTGAGCTGCTGCTGAAACGGGATAACCTGGCCCGCATCGGTGACGCCCTCCTGCTGGCTATCAGCAAGGGCTACGTCAGGATCGTAGAGGCCATCCTCAACCACCCATCCTTCGCCGCTGGCGAGCGGCTCACTCGGAGCCCCCGGGAGCTCCAGGACGACGACTTCTACTCGTACGACGAGGACGGCACACGCTTCTCGCCCGACATCACGCCCATCATCCTGGCCGCCCACTGCCAGAAGTACGAGGTGGTGCACATGCTGCTGACCAAGGGGGCTCGTATCGAACGGCCGCACGACTACTTCTGCAAGTGCGCCGAGTGCGCCGAGAAGCAGCGCAAGGACTCCTTCAGCCACTCTCGTTCCCGCATCAACGCCTACCGCGGGCTGGCCAGCCCCGCCTACCTCTCTCTAGCCAGCGAGGATCCCGTCCTGACTGCCCTGGAGCTCAGCAACGAGCTGGCCAAGCTGGCCAACATCGAAAAGGAGTTCAAAGTAAGATGTTGAATCCATTTATCCCCAAAGACTCGCTAGACTAACACATACTGCTGCAACTCAACCACTAGTCACATATTCCATTTGACACCATAACTTCTTCCTAAATCAGAAGTAGCTAATTTTTTTTAATGAGGTACAACTAACTGGATGAAGCCAGCACTGACATGAGCATGGATAGCATTGCATCTGATCTGAGCTCTGTGATTTCCTTTATTTTCGGCACGCTTTTTAAACTAACTATTGCTTTATGTCATCCGTGCATTGTGTTTCTGTCTATATGTGTGTGGGTTTGTGTATATTGATGTCACCACCAGGTTAAAAAGAGCCAATTAAAAGAGACGGTGCAGAACAATTGCTCCTCCCTGGTAAATATCCTTAACTTCATAACTTCATTAGCATTAAGAAGGTCTAGCTTTGCATTGGCTGATATATTGCTATGGGTGCATAGCGTCATTTTGGACATCTGGCAGGTTTCGAGAGTCCAGCAGAGGGTCTGAATTTCCAGTTACAGCTTGAAGGTCAGCCTTATGATGGAGATATGCGATTTCACGTTTCCATTTTCCACGCAGCCTCACCACTGCATTGTCAGTGTCCAAGTTTTAATTTTCCTTTTTCATGAATCATCATCCATCTATAATCAGCTTTTAAAGTGGTCAATTTCCATCAGCACCTCTGGAAATTAGATAGATCACATTTTTGGGTCTGTAGTCGGGGCATCTGTCTAATTTTTGATTGGCTTTGGGGCTTATTTTTAATGTCTGGTATAGTGGAACATTCTCTCCCTGGTTCCTCATCAAAAATGCTCTTTGTGTTTTTACTTGCTGAAAAAAAAAATCTACAGCAAGTGATTTTGAGGTGCAGTAGAATGTTTGTAAGATGAACAGGGGGAGTTTGGTGATGAGGTGAATAGGGGGGCTGTCTGTGGTTAGTCATTTGTTGGATTTTAGGACACAGGAGGTGTGAGGTGTAAAGAGGTTCAGGGAGTGATGCACACACACCGTGTTCGTGATTGTATAGCGTTCCTCACACTGATAGCACAATCCATATAGTATTCTATGATAGCACCAGTACAGATCTTTGTTAAGAATAAACCATCAATACAAGTACATGCCATAATATTCAAAACCAAAATAGCGAAACAAAACTCAGTCTGCAAAACCTCTGTCCACTGAGCTTATTAATAATAATGTTTAAGGACACTATTGTTGCTAGCATTGTGGGAGTTAATGAGTGGGCAACCTTTAACTATAGAAAGTGTTAAATGACGTTGTAGTCCTGCTTGCCTACAGAATGGCTTTAAATGCTTTAAAAGCCTCTATCAATTAAGTTTGAAAGTGTCTGTGCCTCCAATGATGGTATCAATAAATCAGTCACGAATTCGAATTATTGAAGTCGGCTGGCAAATTGGATTGTTCCCGAGATAGATGCCTGCCCCAACTGCTTGTTTTGGGACAGACACGGATTCTCGCTGATGGCCGCCACGTCCTGTTGCTGTCGCGCTCCATACTTTAGCTGTCAGAGGCGTTTAATTAGAAACATAACTTTGTCGTTAGCGTGGGGGCGGGCAGGTGCTCAACGCGGCTTTTCTGTGAGGAGCAGAGATGGTGATAATGGGTGTGCTTTTTATGAGAGGAGAGAGGGAGCTGTCAGTCACTCATCAAGCCCGATCCGCTCTTCATCTGCACTCCTGCCATGTTTCATACCAGCTTCTTATCAGACTGCAATACACAGACTTACCCAGTAAGACCCCCGATTACAAACCCCCAAAAAATCCCTTTGTGCTTAATAAATGATTCTGCACAGTCATTTAAATGCTTTAAGGTTTTGCTGCATCTCATTATGCATGTGAATATCACAGAGATCCAAACTAGCACGCTGTCTCACTCATGAAACATTGTGGTCTCATTTGAAACTTGAACCATCACCCTTTGGCTATATTCAAATACAGTATCTACTGCTTTAAGTTTCACACTGCAAGACTGACTCGGTAAAATAAACAAGTAAATGCTGAAAGCCATAAAAAAGTCACTTATGCATTTACTCTTCACTGGTTTCCACCTTCTCATAATTGGTGCAGTTTTGCTCCCTGTTTTAAAACAGCTTCACAGTGACACTGGTGTATAATTAATCTCAAAGATGACAAGAACTGGATCGTATACATTTTTTAAAATTCCAATTAAGGTTCTTTCCTCCGATATTTTGCAAAAACGAAACATATTGCTACATAATAACAGTGAATAAGTCACAGCCTCCTTAACAGAGACGACTGGTTTGTTCCGGAATGGGACAATATGACCTCCCCTCCAAACACATTCACACACTGTAGATGAAAAAATGTGATGATATTCATCAATATTAGCAGCTGGTCCTGTATGTTTTGGGGGGTGTAACCCCTCTGTGATGTATGTATTTACATCAGAAAACCAGTAGACTGGCGGGGGGGGGGCGGGCGCGCCCCCCCCGCGGGCCCGGGGGGCGGGGCCAGGGCGGACTAGCGC
>JAODJX010000053.1:4825133-4839615 GCA_026776945.1 Isichthys henryi | reverse complement strand
GAAACCCCACGACGACATGGGGAGAACATGCAAACTCCGCACACATGTGACCCAGGCAGAGACTCGAACCCGGGTCCTTCTGATCCCATGTTCCTTTATTAATCAGTCATAACAGTTATTGTATTTCAACTCGCTTACCGAGTTACTTGTGCCCCTTCAAGTAAAGTGTTAACATTTTGCCATGTAGTCCAGCCCAATCCCTGACCACATGAAGAGACTGTGAAGTGATTGGCTGAGTGACTGTGGGGCTGTACACTGATTGGATATCTGAAAAGAAATTATCAACACAGTTTAAATTAGCATTGCATGGGCTTTTGATGGGTTTAACAATGAAAGGGAAGTGACTGTGTAGCACCCAAGCAAATTATCAGATTTTTCATCTCTTCTAATGCTCACTTAAACATATTCCAAGTTGTTGTGCCTGTGGGTTCATGCTTCACTCAGCAGTATGGATGTAACTGTTCTTCTGCATTGACTTGTAATAAGATTATTTGGTTTGTTATGAGATGTTTCTAGGCTGCAGCATGCTATTTCTGCATAGGTTCCGTACTCATGATATATGCTGAGCAAGACGCTGAATCCATTATCCCCACTTCCAACTGTCCTGCTGGTTCCTACATTTAATTTTAAAACTTAGAAGTCTGACATGACACCTGTTGTCCTTACAAACCTGCAAGCCAGACTCTGCTTCTAACTGAGACTTTGGAATGTTTAATCTCCAGGTTAAGCTGCCTTCCTTTATGAAAAGCGATTTGAACGTGCTGTGAAATGCAAGTGCCAGCTTGCTGTCCGAAACACGTACGGTGACATTGGCACCCCTCCCCCTTTAAAAGGGCAAATACCTGCTCACCTTGTTTGCATTAACAGAGGATAATTGGAGGACAGTATATAACGAAAACCGATGACTATTGTAAGCCAAATGGAGTTTACTTGCAATAAGTGATTCAATCCATCATATGTCTCTGGGCAGCAATGAGGTTTAAGCATCTGAACCTGCATGCTAAAAGTTGCAGGTTCATATCCCTGAAATAGAACTGCTGTTCACAGTACTTGCACGCAACATTGGATCGGCTGCGATTGGCCAATTCGATTGCTTGAACAGACCATTTTTCTAACGCAGCCTGTCTTTCTGTAGATCTCCTACGCAGACTACAACCTGTTTGACTTACTGCTTAACCAGAAGGTGCTCAGCCCTCCCTGCCTAGACAGCTTCCCCACCCTGAAGAGCTACGTTGACAAGATAGCCGCCCGTCCCAAAATCAAAGCATTCATGGAGTGTGATAGCTTTAAGAAACTGCCCATCAATGGCAATGGCAAACAGTGATGCACTGATGGGATGGAGAACTGCTGGGGTACCAGGGCCACTAGCCACAATCATTAGCACCTCAGGGGAGCAGAAGCCGATGCTTCTGATGTGTGAAGTCACTGTGTCAGTTTCTTGTGTAACGTTTTATGTGCATCCAATATTTTCCCTGATAGACGACTTGTCTTTCAGTTTGTTAACGGTGAATAAATGAATTGTTTACTGGTGCTGATGATGTTTTTCTTCTACATCTCAAACCGTTCAAAATGGCAGAGAGAATGCCGGGACGCGGGGAATGGGGGAAGTGGGTTTAGTAGGAGCTGGGTTCATAGTGCACCAGTAAGCAAAAGCCCTGTGGGCAGGGAGTTCTACATACATACACAGGTCGGGTGGGTACAGGAAAGCTTATGGTATTGTGGATCAGGTTTGGGGGTCAATCATGAATGAAAACAATTCCAGTTCAAACAAATAAATGGTAATGGCATTAAACAAAAACTACAGGAAGCAGAACTGGAGATTAAGGAAGTGGAATTCTGTCAAATTGATTCTTACTATTTATATGAGTTTACATGTAGTGATATACACCAATGAGCCAAAACAATATGACCATGCCCATTTAATGCGAAAAATGTTAACTTTCTTGCAAGACCGATACATGTCAGGACTAGAATATATGAGACGAGAAGCTAACATTCGGTACTTGTAGGTGACATGTTCAATACAGAAGGATTGAGCAGGGGTAAAGACCTGAGTGACTTTGATCAAATCAACATGACCAGACAACTGGGTTAGAGACGAATCTGAAAGGGCAACTCCTGTGGGGTGTTGACGGTCAGCCATGGTGAGTACCTGCTGAGAGCGGTATGAGGAGGGGAAGACCATTATCATGGCCCAGTCAAGGGTCCGGCGCAATAAAAAGTGGACTGAGACCAGTATGGTCTTTGTGCCTATGATTTTATTAGCAGAGGGAACAGCTTCAGCAGCCAACCACGGCAAAATAAGAAACAAAACGCCTCTGTCATGGATCGGGATGGGTTTGGAGCGGGGACGAGGCATGATGCAGGTACAAAAGGTGCACGACCTACTTGCAGCCAGGACACGTTCAGGACAAACGGGGTTTATTGACTGAAGTAAAAATCACAAGAAAACACTAACAAAACAAAGGACCATAAGGGTTCAAAAGTAAATAGGGGATAGGAGCCATAGAATATTCACTCCCGTTACTACTGAGGTAAAACACCAGAACAAAATGTGGTAGAAACATCTATAATAACTGGCCATCCCCAGGAAACATATAAACTCCCATTCGGTTGTAAGCACTAGAGAAGCTTCAATAGGCTGAACTTTGGCATTGAGGGGACCTACAGTCCCCTGACCCACTAACTTTCTGAGATATGTGGAAGTACCTCGGCCAAAATCACATTTTTCCAAGTTCAAGACCAGTGCAGCCTGCTGTAGCTGCAGGAACACTTGTTTCAGAGTGTCTAGGTGCTCATTCCAACTATCAGAATAAATAACAAGATCAACGAGGTATGCCTCACAATTCGGGACTGGGGCATTATGTAAACCGAAGGGCACGACAGTATAATGGAGAAAGGTGTCTGATATGACAAAGGCCAATGTCTTGGATGCCCAGTGCATTAGGGGCTCCTGCTAATAACCTTTTAGGAGGTTCATCTTGGTGATACAGTGAACGGTACAGTGAAAAACTAGTTTGGCAGGACTAAAACCAGTCGATTCCTACACGGCATCACATATGGCAATTACGAGAAATGGGACACCCTTATCCCACTCTTAACCGATCTTGAGGCAGTATGTGCACAGCATGTTTTTAAAAGAGTGATGAAACCATTCCAGAGTTCCTTAACTCTCTGGATGGTACACACTGGAAACAGTGTGCCACGATAGAGGAGCTCACCTTGCGTGGAAGCAGCACCAGTTTCTGTTGCTCCAAACTGAGGTGCTTTAATCTTCTTGTCAGTTTCGACCTCTAAAGCTTGCAGGCACAGCAGCTGGGCCTGATGCTCCTGCTTCTTTATTTCCAGCTCCAACTTGTGGAGATGGATGGTAAGCAGGATGTCCTCCCTAGGTGAGTTGACATCAGCAAAGTCCTCACAGACTTCTGGCTCAGAAGTGTCATCAGAATCGACCCCTGCGGCCATTAGGAATAATTCAGCCAACCCAGCCCCAAGGAATTCTCAGGCTCAGGTAGGATCCCCAGGTGGACCAGCTGCTCGTGCAGGACCTTCCTAATCACCTGTTTGGTGGCACTGCTAGAGACCACCACATTAAAGAACCCCACTACCACCAGCAGGTCATCTTTCTGGCAGCGGTAGAACTGCTCTTGGGTGGGATTCAAAGTAAACCCCACCAAGTCAAAACGGCCCATGGTACACAAATACATGATACACAAAGGTCCAGATGGATCTCAGTATCCCGGACAAGCCCCCAGATTCTGTTACGATCCCTCAGTCTAGGTGTTTGGAGTGTAACAGAATGGGTGTGTGTGTGTGTACAGAACAGAACAATAGAGTCCCATAGTACAGCAGTATTTACAAAGAATCCTGGCACCACGATGTATTTACAGGACTCAGGAGTGACCCACTGCAAAAGAACAGAGAAAACAAGCTAATGCCACAAATCCAACATACCTTTCCTGAACAAAAACAAAAGTGCAACCACTTAATCTCAACCAACCTAATCTCCCTAGCCAACGCAATAAACAGAACTAGACAGACCAAAAAGAAACTGCAGTCACTCCTTGCATACAGTCTATCGCAATCACTCTGTCAAAGCATCAAAGCCGAGGGCTGGGCGTAATCGCGATCGGAATGCAGAACTAGAAAGTCAGTACACAGAAAATCAAGCAGGGGATTAGCGATAGTATCAGTGACAAAGCAAAATGTTACCATGCATCAAAACAGAAGTCATACACAAGTAAGCAAATCAGAATAAATCACAATCCAAAATCACGAGCGAGCGAGTCGGTAGGAGCTGTGGGCTTCGGCGTAGTTAGTCATTTTCTGCAGAAGGTCTGGAGATGATGATATTGGACCGAACAAGGCTTGAACAAGATGTGTGCGTGTGTGTGTGTGTGTTCTTGGTCACAAACGTGCACAATCCCAGATACCTGACCCCACCTGTAGCCCCTTCCATGACCTGAAACTCATTCAGCACTTCCATCCCCCCACCCCACTGGCACTGGCAGCTGTATTGTTTACATTCCTACCGCTGCCTTTTGTTAAACTCGCCTCCACTCCCATCCACCGATGAAGTCCGTGGGTCACATGGTTCTGTTTGCCATCTTACAATAAAGGGTCATATGCCTCACTTCCAGTGAATCGGTCCTAGTTTCACCTGCATGTGACACAGCTTACATTCAAACCACAGATGAGTTTAGGATTAGCCTGCATCTTGCAATCAAGCACCCTGAAATTTGTTTCTCTAAATCTTCCACTGCCATTGAAGTTAAAATGGAATGTTTTAAGGCAATAATTACTAAAGGAGGAATTGTATACTAAGTAGTTACATTATTTTTAGGTCGTTTCTTCAGAATGAATTTCAGAATTTTTTAAAATGGTCATTCTTTGCAGTTTCACACAATTTACTGTATTTTGCTCATGGGAAATACTTTAAGTTCACCAAAGTTTACCCTAATCTGTTTGCCCTCAGTTATGAGTCAATCTTCGTAGTGTTTCTTTCCTGGTATGTCGTACTAGTGACCGATTTACGTCTCCTAGTTTTGATATATGATAAACTTACACTGTAGTTCTGTAGTAATCAGCCTCACCTATTCCCCTTTGTCCAGTCTTTTCTTTGATTAGTTAATTGATTCACACCTGCCTTTTGTAAGTCCTCGTTATTTGTGTGTTTAAGTTCCTGCCTCTGTCCTGCTCCTCAGTCTGCCATTGTGAGTGTTACTCTGCGTGAGATGTTACTCTGCTTGTAGGTCTGTGTATTTCCCTTGTCCCACTCCTGCTGTTGCTCAGTTTATGATTTCGCTTTGTCTTAAGTGAATCATCACCTTTTCCCAACTGCGCCATGATGCTGTGTAACAAAAAGCATATTTCTGTGAAAGCAGCATTACTAAGGAATGTCAGCATAGGAAGTTAAACACATGATGACAGACGGTGATTCTGTCGATTTGGGGGGTTTATACATGTAACTCTCCACGGATTAAGAGAGATGTCTCTAAATGATATATGAAAACACAGTACAACTGCTTTGTTCATGGCCGATTAATTTGGATATGACAAAATTTACTTAAAATTATAAGGTGAATTCTGTGGAGCCTCATACAGTTTCTAGATAGTTGTGTAGTGGTTTATTATTTTATATATTGTATGGTGAATTCTGCAAATTCTCATACATCTTCCAGATTCTTATTTTGTGATTTTATTTTTCAGATATAGTTGAAATTTGAAAAGGATAATGTAACGCTGTTTGTAGGCAACATGGAAAATGACTTTCATAACTAAAGCAATGAACTTTTTTACCCATTAGCTTTGTCCAGCTTCTGACATTGGAGGACGGCAGCTTGGTTCTGTTCCGGTCCAACGCCATACTGAGAATCTTAGGCCGCAAACATGGTACTTACTGCGAACTTGCTTCTACAGTATCTGCTGATGCTACATCGTAAGCAGCTAAAATGCTCATCTCCAGAACAATGTAGCCACGTCGCAGTCTCCTATCTTACTGCTCTGTCAGATGACAGACAGTTCTATGCAAAAGTCTTAGGCAGTCAAGGACAAATATGTTTAAATGATCTTTATGTTTGTGGCAGCTTACCCATTTCAAAGCCTTCTTTTGCTAATTGGTACCCTCTCAAGTCAAAAAACTAATTATGTTAATTTATTAATTAAGCTGGTGATGAAATTGAAGAAATAACTCAGGTGCCCCTGAGGAGAGGTTTGGGAACTGAAGTGATGTTCATCTAGTCATCCAGCAAGATATCATTGACTTTTTGGAAACCAGAAGAAATTCTCATAATTATTTATTGCTCTTTTGCATATATGATCATTTGCAGTAAAAATATACTTTCTATGCAGAAAACTAGCTTTAAAATTTTTCTTTGACCACCTAAGTCTTTAGCACATTATAGTGTGGTTATGAATTTCATGCACTTCCATTTTGTGTTAGGGTTTTAGCCTTCTCGCATCCGTTGTGCGGGACGATTCTGAGGCTTTACTCATCGACATGATGAATGATAGTGCGGAAGACCTGCAAGTTAAATACACCCACATGATTTACTATGAATGTGTGAGTAACGTCCAGTTCTATGCATTGATCAAAACCTTAGGAATGGTGGTAATACTGAATGCTAACAAGTAGCTATAGGTTTTTATGTCTCAGGTCCTCATACCAGTACTTTACATCGATCAGATGGGATGATTTGTTAATTCGGCAACACTTAACTTAATATTAACTCAGTTACTACTGAAGTACAAATCATCAACAAATTATGAACAAATATTGTAGCTAACAGATGAAAAAAAATGTGTCACAATTCATTTTGATATGACAAAATTTACTTAAAATTATAAGTTGAATTCTGTGGAGCCTCATGCATTTTCCAAATGGTTTTATGGTGGTATTTATATATTATATGGTGAATTCACAAGGTAACTTGTGGAAAAATGAAAATCACACCCATCTAGCTCAGCTGTATGTAGGTTCTTTACTATTTCCCAGGATAGGTTTAAGAACCAGTTTATTTTTCTTGCTTTGTTTTCCTTCAGTTTCCATCATTTCACATTTACACTATATGGACAAAATGATTGGAACGCCTGGCCATTACATCTACAGGAAGTATTATAACATCCCACTCTACATCCACAGGCATCAGTGTAGAGTTGGCCCCCCTTTGCAGCTATAATACCTGCCACTCTACTGGGAAGACTTTCCACAGGATTTTGGAGTGTGTCAGTGGGAATTCTTTGTCCATTCATCCAGAAGAGTATTTGTGAGGTTAGGCACTGATGTTGGACATGAAAGCCTGGCTTGCAATCTCTGTTCTAGTTTATCCCAAAGGTGTCCAATGGAGTTGAGGTCAGGGCTCTGTGTGCGCCAGTCAAGTTCTCACACAGCAAACTCACCCAGTCTTGCCTTTATGGATCTTGCTTTGTGGGGCACAGTCATGCTGGAAGAAAGAGGCCTTCCCCAAATTGCTCCCATAAAATTGGAAGCATAGAATTTTCCATAATATCTTGGTATAACTAAGGGGTCTAGCCCAGCCCCTGAGAATCAGCCCCATACCATAATCCCTCCTCCACTACACTTTATTTTAGTGCATTTGCCAAACCCAGACTGGTCCATCAGACTGTCAGACAGAAAAGCGCGATTTGTTACGGCACAGAACACGTTTCCACTGCTCCAGAGTCCAGTGGCAGTGTGCTTCACACCGCTCTGTCCGATGCTTGGCACTGCATTTACTGATGTGAGGTTTGCATGCAGCTGCGTAGCCATGGAAGCCCATTCCAAGAAGCTTCCAGTGCACAGTTTTTGTGCTGCGGTTAATGCCAGAGGAAGTTTGAAATGTAGTTATTGAGTCATAAGAGAGTTGGTGACTTTTACCAACTATGTGCCTCAGTCTTTGGTGACCCCACTCTGTTACGTTATGTGATCTGGCATGGCTGAGTTTCTGTTCTTCCCTGCATCCACAAAATGCTTCCACTTTAGAATAATACCACGTACAGTTGACTGGAATATCTAGCAGGGAAGAAACTTCACACACTGCAAAGCTGGTGTCCAATCATAGTACCCCACTTGAATTGAGTGAGCTCTTCAGAACGATCCATTCTTTCACAAATGATTGTAAACCTGACTGCATGGCTGGGTGCATGATTTCATTCACTTATGGCAATGGGTATGAATGAAACTCCTGAATTCAATGATTAAGAAGTGTGCCGCAATACTTTTGTCCATATAGTGTATAGGGGCAGCTAGGGTGGCAAGTGTAGTATTATTAGCAGTATTATAGCAACAACTACAAGAACTTAATAAGAGAAATATTCAGTCTGCAGAAAGTGCAACACTAATATCATTCAGGGAACATACCCTGCCTGCAAGCCAGACTCTGATTCTAACTGAGAGTTTGGAATGTTCAATCTCCAGCTTAAGCTGCCATCCTTTATGAAAAGGAATTTGAGCGCGCTGTGAAATGCAAGTGCCGGCTTGCCATCCGATAGACGCGCGGTGACACTGACACCCCTCCCCATTTCGATGGGCACATAACTGCTCCCCTTGTTTGCATAGTGACCCAGCTTCATCCTGGGAAGGCATTTTGGGTGCATTAACAGAGGATGATGGGAGGAGGACGGTAAATAACGAAAAACGATGACTATTGTAAGCCGAAAGCGGCTTACTGGCAATAAGTGATTTAATCCATCTTTTAATAATATGTCTCTGGGCAGCAATGTGGTTTATGCATCTGAACCTGCATGCTAAAAGTTGCGGGTTCATATCCCTGAAATAGAACTGCAGTTCACAGTACTTGCACGCAACATTGGATCGGCTGCGATTGGCCAATTCGATTGCTTGAACCGACCATTTTTCTAACTCAGCCTGTCTTTCTGTAGATCTCCTACGCAGACTACAACCTGTTTGACTTACTGCTTAACCAGAAGGTGCTCAGCCCTCCCTGCCTAGACAGCTTCCCCACCCTGAAGAGCTACGTTGACAAGATAGCCGCCCGTCCCAAAATCAAAGCATTCATGGAGTGTGATAGCTTTAAGAAACTGCCCATCAATGGCAATGGCAAACAGTGATGCACTGATGGGATGGAGCACTGCTGGGGTACTTCCTGTCACCAGGGCCACTAGCCACAATCATTAGCACTCTTTAGCCGATGCTTCTGATGTGTGAAGTCACTGTGTCAGTTTGTTCTTTTTCTGTACATCCAACATTTTCCCTGACAGTTGGCTCAGCTTTCAACTTGTTAATATGAAGAGGTGAATAAATGAGTTGTTTACTGTTGGGTGTTGATGGTGTTTTTCTTACACATCACAAAACATTCTCTTGGTCAGGATGGCGGAGAAAATGATGTTGTGCTGGGAATGGAGGAACAAGGTTCAGTAGGGGCTGGGCTCATAGTGCACCAGTAAGCAATGCCAAATGGGCGCCGCCCTGTGGAGAGGGACTGTTTTACGTGTGTATACAGATCGGGTGGTGGCAGCAAAACTCTCATTGTGCAGGCTTATGGGACTGTATGGATATTAAATTTAAACAGATGTGCCCTCAACTGCCCCCTACACACAGAAATCCATATTCATCACATAAAATGAGAGACAGGTGACGTCTATCACAGCGGGGGCACCCGGACCATCCGGACCACCTGGAGATTTCCAGGCCAGCATTTCAAATTCTTATAAATAAATACACATGAAAGCATTAAACTGATGAAAAGATCCTCCTCTCTGAGTGGTACACTGGCGTGTGAGAAACTAAACTGTAAGTATGTGCGATGCAGCAAAGTATGGTGTTACTGATATCGATCTCAATACCAAGATTCAGTGCCAGGCCAACCCAATCAATTACATAACAATAAAAGACTTTTGCTGGAAGGGGGGCATTATTCCATTTCCCTAGTGCCTGGGCCCCTTCCCCTTTCTCCCCCCTTACGGGGACCCTGTCTGTCAGTAGCTCATGTCCTGCTCACTATAATAATATGAACACTTAAACCAGGTGAAGCTCGATGCTTTTACGATGGAAATGATTTTCAAAATGAAGCCACTCAGATTGAAAGAATAAATATTTCAGTATCGAGTCGCACTTTGGACAGACAGCAAACGGAAAAGATTGGAGAAAGGTGGTGTTATAAAGCAAGGATAAGCGGAAAGGGGTGTTTGAGGAGGCTGCAGCGGAATGCATGAAAATATCAGCTTTACTTACAAGAGGTGGGAATATCTGTGGTCTGTTAAGTGCAAAACACTACCTTGGGTCATCACTTCATAGCAGTAGGTGAGAGAAAAATATGCAGTTAGCTGGCAGATGTGATTGTCCTTGTAGTGTCACCTAAGATGCACTGGGATTCTAGCATTAGGCCAGTGGCTGAGGAGGGGTGGGGATCAGGGCGAGGCAGCGAATTCGGGGGGCCCAGGGAGAGGCGGCGAATTCGGGGGGCCCAGGGCGAGGCGGCGAATTCGGGGGGCCCAGGGCGAGGCGGCGAATTCGGGGGGCCCCGGGCAAGGCGGCAGCGAATTCGGGGAGCCCAGGGCGAGGCGACATATTCGGGGGCCCTGGGCGAGGCAGCGAATTCGGGGAGCCCAGTTCCAAAGGAAAGTGGAGAACATATTGTTTTATAAGTCTTGGTCTGTGACTGTAATGCGGCATGGAGCTGTCAGAGAAATGAGGTTCGGTCCATAATGAGCTGCCAAACAGAAGCAAACCCAGTCGCCATCCGGGGAAAATCACCATGAGATTATTTATCTTTAAACTGTATCAAAAAGGAAGCAAGATTTCCATGCAAATATACACACTACAATTTTTTTCAGATAAAAAAACTGAACAAAGTTGCTGTTTGAACTGATACAGGTGATACAGGTATTTGTTAAGGATTATCGTCCTATAATAAGACTATGCAACTCAGTGTTCAAGGTCCAAGCCCTGCTTATTTCCCAGCATTCCTTTATCTGTGAGCCAGGTGTGAAATCTCTGTGGCCAATCAGAATCAGTAATCATTAAGCTAATTACCTGGGAGAACTGAAAACACGGCCTGGATTTGGAGTTGAGGACCAGGGTTGAATAGCCCTGGTGTGTAAGATATCTATGAGTAAGCAAATTAACTGCAACCTAGGAATTGATTTTTAAAAAGTGTTTCAGTTAATTTCCGATTTTATCACTGCATGTAGCCCACAAGTAGCCTATTAAAATTTTAGGTAACAGCCCGCCCACACCAATGCAATGACTTTGCACCAATGCAGCCTGAACATAATATTCTAACCTATTATGATTATTACTTTTTAAAAATAACCATTCAGATTACTATTGCTTTGGGTAGTTTTCTAAGGCTTTATTTTATTTTAGATTTGAATAGCCTGATCAAGGTATGCTGTGTAGCACGTCAGAGCCGATCATCTCTCTCCATCCACTGTCCGCCCACAGATTTGAAGTAATATGCAAATTAGTCTGAGAAGCAGTATTTGCAGCCTCTTGCTTACAGCATCATTTAATATAAGCTGGGAGTGCATTGTAAAACCTTAAGTTAACGAGGGCTCCGGTTGATTGACAGGCGGTATTGTAGGAGCCGAGACAGGGTGCCTAGGCTCGGTGACCTCTGTCAAATGAATTATCGGATTTGTAGAAGAGGACACGAAATCAGATTTGATATATCTCTGTTCACTGCTTTGGCAGCGTGCTTAATGTGCATGGGCTACATAAGATTTTTGACAGCACAGATTTCCGAAACTTCGTAATTGGATCAGGTCTCGCAAACTGTTTGCAATCCAGACACGTCACTCGTAAACGTGTCGCTGGTATCGATGCTGTTGCTGAAAGCAGATCGCATGCATTACACGCTGACAAGTTGATTTGCTCTTTCCCGAAATGAGGTTTTTAAGCTCTGGATGTGTCTTTCCCGAAGAGACACTTTGGGGAACAGCAGGCAGTAGCTAATGGACCGGGTTGGTGAGTAACATGGGCACTGGGAACTGTGCTATCAGGGGTCCCATTAGGCCGATTTTGGTGGGGGAGGGGTTAGCCTCCTCTGAAATGTTTTTTCGCCCCTCCAAATAAATGTGTACTTATTGGCTTAAGTCATGAATAGTTTGCCATTGCCCCCTCCCCAGTAAAGACTCAGCCCCCCATCCATTCATCCCTAACTACGCCCCCGTCTGCTACATAGCGTTTCAGCAAACTGCCAGAGGCCACGACTCTTTAAGAAGTGTTTTTTAGTCTTTAAATGCACTAAAAAGATTCTTAAATAAAGTTTATATTACCTAAAGTATTCCTCAATGCCTAATAATATCACAACTAAATTTGGTTTGATTGACTTCTTCGTTCCACGTATAATCTCATTGCTTATCTGCCTTCATCAAAGTAGGATAAGGTGAAAAGTGATCTTAGTGAGATGTGTTTACTGTGGGGAGATCCCATTCAGCAATGGAGAATAAAATTATCCTTAAGTGTACTGGTTAATATGGATCACCGACATCTTCCAAAACAGTTTGGTTAATGAACATGATTTAGTCAAATACTCGTTTCAGCTGATTACCACAGAAAATACTCTAAAGTCCTACTTTGTGGAAAACAAGTGCAAGAACAGTCCCACAAAGTAACGTTTCACTCATGGCCACTAGATGGTAGACTTTCATTTTTCATTATGTTCGGAATCCTGTGTGAAATTCACAAAAAATTAAAAGATCTTGGCAATGTTTTTTTGTGTGTGTCTTACCATTTATAATACGTGGTCTTAATTACCCAGGGACGTTCCTGTAAATATGTTTATTTTGCAAGGTTCAGATCAACATTCACAGCTGTGAACAGACTGGAACTGATGCTTGCATGCAGCGATGACCCACTGACCCCCCCACAGACGTGGCCAGACTGTTGTAGACTGTTCTAACAAGCTTCAGTCTCTTTCTACTCCTGGCATCACATTAGACTGAATTCACAGGAAATTCTTCAATATCTAAATTATATATAAAACTCAATAAACATAGAAGATTCAGCTACAGGGCGGCTATATGGTTAGCACTGTCGCACAGGGTTTTTGGTTTGAGTCCAGCCTCCTGTATGTGTGCAGTACCCCAGCCTTGTGCCCCCCCGACTCTGATCAGGATAAGTTGCTGGAAGATAGATTATAAGGTGGCTTACATTTTGTGTGCAGAATATGTCAAAGTAAATTTAAAACAACTTTAATGTTACATATCTTGGCATGTTTTTACTTCAGCTTGACAGTTAGAAATCTTGCCTTTTGGGCATTTTGGGCAGATTTTATGGTTTTTTTTCTGAATATGATAAGAAATGACAAGTCGTCACGTAAGATTTGTGACATAGGTTGGGATTTCTAGCAGTGGACTGGCTAAGGGTGATCGGTCTAACAATATCTTAGAGAGTGTGGGAGTCATTAATATCACTGCAGGGTTAATCCCAGAGGAAAAGTTTCAGAACAGTCACGGTTAATATGGCTTGAACATGCCAAACTAAAGTCATGCTTTACACCGGTATGATATGATTTAGCAGTAACAACAACAGTTTATTTGAAATAGTGAAGGACAGAGAGACCCACCCATGGGACAGGCTGTGACAGGAGGCTGCGGTGGTCAAGTGGATTAAGGGTTGCTGACAGAGCAAAAAAAATTACTTTAATTTTTAATGATGGCATCACCTGTATCAGTTCAAACAGCAAGAGGACAACACAGATTATTCTGCATTAATAAATGAAAGCAACTGGTTCAAATACAGCTTTATTATCTTCTATCCATCCATGTTTGTTGTGGTTGTTGTTGGTTATTGTTTGGTTGTTGTGGTTGTTACCCCATCACCAGAGAATTGAGTTCCTCATTGTTCTCATGGGTCTTGATGTATACATTTTACATGGAATCTACCCCTTAAAGATCTTTACCCTCCATACTGAACTGAACTTATAATCCTCCTCATGGAAAAAACACAAGTGTTTAATACATCAGTAGTATTATGGAATGGTAAGACATTCATTATTTCTCTAGTTTCAAACTCAAGCCTGTCATAATTACTGGTTACAGCAGGTCTGCTAGAGGCTAATTGCTAACAGATAACTCCGCTGTTCTGGAAAAAGAGGAGTAGTGTTTAAGGATATCTGAGCCAGCACTCTTTGGAACCCAGTCACATCTGTACACCCCTGTCATAAAAGCAGAGAGCTAACAGTAACCCAACCTTAGTAATAATTCTTTATGCAAAAACGTCATCTCTGACTAAATTCCTGTTCTGTTCATTCAGTGGAGCTGAAGGCTTCTCCACATAAATCTTTCTGTACATGAATACCAGTAAAATCAGAAAAGAGAATAACCTTTAATTGCAACTTAGATTATTATGACATACACTGTGATTCCACTACTGTATACTGCAGTGGCTCTTTGCGTAATTCATATACTCATTAATGTTAATTCGGTGGTTAGCACTGTTATCTCACACCTCTGGGACCCGGGTTCGAGTCTCCGCCTGGGTTACATGTGTGTGGAGTTTGCATGTTCTCCCCATGTC
>JAODJX010000053.1:4763866-4776013 GCA_026776945.1 Isichthys henryi | reverse complement strand
CCCGACCCCGCCCCCCGCCACCCCCCCCCCACCCGCCCCCCCCCCCCGCCGCCGCCGGCGGGGGGCGCGGGGGGCCCAGCAGGCTTTCAGAGTGTAGTAGGAAGATAGTGATGCACATTAGGATCAAAATGCAGGTGGCAATATCATGACAGAAGAGCTACATATCTAATTTTTATAATTAATCATTTATTTTTAATATTGTTATTATTATTTTTTGTTTTTTAATTTAACAAGTTCCTATTACCAAATATACACACTATTATGGTAACAATTAGCATAAAAAATTTATTGCACATGATGGAAAAGTATAGCAGCATCACCAAGCTACAAGTGTTAGAGTATTATGAGCTGTTTCAATGAGGGTGTTTGAGATCCAAGAAAGTGTCACTGATCTCACACTGGAGAAAAACTGCTAGCATACGCCTCACATTTGATAGAGAATAAGTTTCACGGCATGCAAACTGTTTGAAAATCCACAACGAAGATGAGTCATGTCAGCTGAAATAGGGAGGTACAGAAAGGAGAACAGAAAAAGCCTTTTATTGGAATTACAAAGGGATAATTTAGCCTAAAATTGTCTGTGTTTGTGCATTTAAGCTAAATTTAGTTACACTTATAGCATCTTACGATATTTCCCACGTCAGGAAACGGTCATATTTGCTGAAGCCATGAAACTTACAAAACCAGTTCCCTTCGCAGCTTTTAATCTCGTGAGCTTGGAGATACGAGCCTGGGCTCAGTCGCTTAAGCTCTACAGCTACCATTACTGGCAGGTCTCACTGCTATGAAATGAATCTTTTGAATATAGTCTAACCTGAGGAAATCACAGGCCGATTTGAAAACCGTGGGACAGTGGGGTTCCTAAGTGTGGTACACCAGGGTGTGAAATGTTCTTCAGCTTTCACGGGCAGAATCTGCTGCACTGGGAGCTGGTGCACCAGGGGGACCGAGAAGAAACACTGCAACCTGCCTAATTAGATGTCAATTCACAGGAACTCAATGAACCGTGGGATAAGGAGTCACATGTACATGTAGACAGTGTATATGAAATCCAGCCTTCAGTGACGTATGCCACGTTTCCCTCTTCTTTCCCAGGGGTGTCATTAGTGCTGCATTCATCCCTTCAAATTTTATTAGCATGTTAGTTAATTCAGCTCATCTCTGATTAGACTCCAACTCCAGTCAGATTGACTCCCTATTATAAATCATAACACGACATTACAACATTAGCAACATTACAAACATTAACAATTTACATGTTTATATGTTTACATTTTCTCTCTGAAATGGTTTAAATTTGATGCAAGAAAAGTATCTCTCCTGAGATATAAATCAACAAACTTTTAGACTCTAACCACGACTGTGAAATACTCAATGCCCCACAATTTATTTGCAACAGAACATTTTGCTACCTCCAAGGAAAGGAAGCTGGTGATTTTCAAAAGTTCCAACTGTGGCATTTACTTTTCATGAACTTTTATTACCTTATCTGACATTCAAAGGCTTCTCCTGAACCGTGGTCTATGCAAAATGGAGCCGTCTACAGCAGAGGCAGAGAACCACCAAGAAAATGAAAACATCAGAGTGAGTGAAAGCTAATTTAACGGTTATACATTAGCCTTCTGTGCAAAATTGATCTTGGGGAAAGACATAAATCTAATATACGATGCTTTTCAAATGCCGATAATTATATCCCGTAAACCAGCCGGAAGATGGCCATGTGGTACAAGCGATTGTTTTATTTACTTTTGGTACTGAGGTTCTGCCTAAATCAGGGGTGTCAGTCCTGGGGGGCCGGGGCCCTGTGTAGCTTAGTTCTTTCCCTGTTCCACCATAAATGATTCAGCCCAAGAGCTGTGTGGTAATTAACACATGGAGCTGAATCAGGTGTGTTAAATGAGGGGAAACCCAAAAATGTGCAGGGCTCCAGCCCCCCAGGACTGGAGTTTGACACCCGTGGCCTAAATAATTTTGGTGCCCATTCTGAAGTGTACTTGTGATGCTTAAGCTCGGTTCATAATGAATGTGTGGTGGCTTCTACAGTGGACTGTGTCATTTCAGCACGTGAGCTCAAACACAAGCTGCTAATCAAGACCTGCTACCAAAAAGAATAGCTTTCGCAAGCTCCTCCAATCTGTTTCCCACTATCTGCAACAACAGATAGCCAGCGTAAGAAACTCGTTTAACTTCACCCACCATTTTTCGACTGCTTTGAAAGATCTTTTTCGAAAACAAACTGCATGCGTCGACTGTACGCAGCTGTACCCATCAGATACGCACACATCTAGGCATTGGTCATCAATAGATGAGGAATGGGTTCAGAGTGCTGAACATTTTAACCTATGAGAGTGTTTTGACCTTGCAAAAAGAATGAAAATTAAAATGAGGGACAGAAAAAGTTCTTCTTCCCTTTCATCAATGACATCTTTGAATTACCTGCCTCCCGACTTCTCAGTGTTCTATTTAGAGAACCATTTAGTAACGATAACTCTACTATTTCACGTCCTGTACAGAGAAAATTGGTTTACCCTTTTCCCATCTGCACAATGCTGGTGAGTCACAGAACACGCCGGCTGGCTTTTGTGAAATTTTAATTAATAGCGCAATGATTGGGTCTGTAGCCTGCTCTGGCTTTGATAAAAGTATGAGAATGGTGTTTAAGATCTGAATGAAAAGGCTCCCATTGAGAGTCTGCCTGTGGTATGTGTGATCGATGCATATAACTTAAAATCCATCTACCCATCTTTCAAATAATTATCCAGGGTCATGGGGGAAGGATATCCCAGACAGCAATGGACACACGACTGTGATACACCCTGGAAGGGATGCCAGTCCATTGCAGGGCATATTTTGACCATAAAATGATTTGGACAATTTCAGTTGTATAGTTGTATCCATTTAAATCGCTCTGAAAATGGTAATATTGGAAACAACTGCTGAACAGGTAATGCAAACAAGCAAATAATGTATAAAAAATAATATTCATACACTAGAGCATTTTTAACATGTCACCTCAGTACATTGCTTCAGGGATGTAAGTAAACACACATTAATTTTGTGTGTTAGACCTCTATCGGAGTCAAAGCGACAGCTTTTTTTTACGCAATTAAAACATCCTCAGAATATTTCCGCTCCTCCTAAGGGGCCTTGTGGCACTCCTGCATTCTAAATGAACGCATGAAAGGACTTCAAACAAGGCTAGAAAACTTTCGCAACAGCAATTAGTGTTTGTCTGGAACGGGGCCTTCACGTAGGCTTTGGAGGCCTGGAGCACCACAGAGAGCTGATGGCTTTCACTGGAGTTACAAGAAGAACGAGAAGACTAGACAGAAAATATATGGAAAAATATGCTAGTAATACTTACTAAATAACACAAATTAAATAAATGAAAAGGTTAAGTGTAAATTCACTTTTTTTTTCGTTAGTGCTTTTGTAAACTATAAATGTCTCGGATATTTCCTGTGCAAGTCCAAATTTACTGTAAGTCAGTTTTTTTCGCAAGTCGAGAGCCACCTGTATTTATCACAAACAGATTCAATCGTATACTTTAGTAGTACTAATGATACATGTTTGCAAAGTTGAAGCTCAGATCTACAGAGACTCTCCAAAGACCTCATGTAGTTCAGTCGGAGTTTGTTTGAATGGTGCTAAGATCTCCTACCGGGGGAACGCCAAGGTCGTGGAGCTGCTTTCTGCCCAGCCACAGGTGCTGACATTCAGGTTTGGGTACCTGAGGAAGACAGAAACCTGCTGCAACAGGGGGAATCGACACCCTGGTCTTTCTACCACATGGTGGATGAAATGAAGGTGTTAGCGAGTGCTAACAGTGAAGGACTAGGCGTGGTCCTGCGATCCTCCCTTTACAGACCAGCAGGAAACGGTGTTGCTCCTCACAAGTTGCTGTTGTGTCGGGCAGCCCCTTGACTCTCAACGGCCAATAATACAGTTCTCCCATGTCCCTGCGTTGCTTAGGCAACCCCATCCCATCGCCCAATCTTGGAAGGTGTGTAGAAAAGTCAATAATGAAAGGAAAACTCGCACCTCGGGCTCTGACATCTTGAGGATTTTTCCATACCAGCTCTAATTCTCTCTAAATCAGATGCCAGTTTGTTGGAAAGGACTGGAGACTTATTCTTCTGTGTTACGCGTTGAGATCCATTCCGCGGTGTGGAAACAAGCCCCCGAAAATATATCAGCCACTAAACCCCCCGAAATTTGGATTGCATAGAGTATATGCTTAGGTATCCAGGGGTGTCACTATACAGATTTAACAAAAGGGGGGCTAAGCCTTTTAGTGAGGGGGTCTGATTTTTATGGAAAATGAATGAGAACACACTATTTAAACTAATTAGTGTACATTTATTTTGGGAGGGGGTAAAGGCCCACCCTAACTACCCTACCCTATCCCATCTGCACCCATGAAGACTAGGATCCTGAAAAACCATCTCGCCCCTGAAAATTCAGTATAAACCAGCCCTTTGAAATGTGGGATGCAAGTTAGCCCTGGCAGGACTAACAGTGAGGTCCCTCCACCCACCGTGAAGAAGTCCAGAGCCAGGCCTGAATGGAATGATCTGGCTCTGGGTGGCCATGTTCATAGGAGATCAGCCTCAGACTGTGAGGCAGGAGGCAGGAGAGTGTGTACATTCTATCACAGGGATTATAAATCTGCACACTCACTAGGCTCATTCATACCATAAACCCATTACATCCATCACACCTTCTACAAAAACAACAGCAGTTTATCCCTTAGCACAGAGGATATGCAGTAGAATAAGGTCTTTTTTTTTATAAATGACAAATATAAAAAAGGTCTAGCATGTTAGGAGATGCAGTCAGAGTGCAGGCAGGAAATACTCTAGTTTTATGGTATGTTATGTGCTGAGTTATGGGCCTTTAATTGGTGTCTAACCGGTAAGCAGAAATGGTAGCTTTGAGATAAATGAGGTCTTTTGCATCTATCCAGCATTATAGCAACAAGAATCAGAGCATGAAGGACAAAATGAATACAGGAGAAGAACCAGCGAAATGCTTTGTAGGTCGGCAGAAAGCTGCTGCCAGGCAGAGTCGCAAGATTCGCAGATCAGACAGTCATCTCTCCAGGAATAGCATCCACACTATTATAAGCAAATGATAGCAGCAATTTGCGGAAAGTTCAGGAGCAGAAGCCATATGAGTGGCAGCAGACTGTAGTGGGGAGGCTGGGAGATTATCCTTTAATTACAGTTACACAGAAACAACAAAAATCGGCTCCACATCACAGAAGCTTCAGCAGATCAAATAAGAGGTCACTACAAAACTGACAAATACCTAAAGCTCGGAGGGAAAAAATGGCTTCAAAAATGTGGTCCTAATAGGGAATAACCTGCTGTACCATTGAGGGAAGTAGCTGCAATAAATGGCTATAGATTGCTCAATTTCTATAACCAAATTAAAATAAGTAAAGTAGCAAAACTCTGGAGAAAGCAAATCAAAGTCAATTAGCACAGCGTAATAGCGTTTTGCAGGGATTGCCCTTCATAACTGGGGGAGACACAAATTACATTGAGAGAATTATGGCTAACAGGGAACATTAAGTTATCTGAGGAGTCATCCATCCATCCATCCATCCATCCACCCATCTTCTGCTGCTTATCCGGGGCCAGGTTGTGGGGGCAGCAGTCTCAGCAGGGATGCCCAGACCTCCTTCTCCCCAGCTACCTCCTCCAGCTCCTCCAGGGGCCAGCGAGAGACATAATCTCTCCCACGTGTCCTGGGTCTGCCCCAGGGTCTCGTCCCAGTTAGACACACCTCCCCAGGAAGCCATCCAGGAGACGTCCTAGATTGCTGCTCGACCCACCTGAACTAGCTTCTTTTGATACGGAGGAGCAGCAGCTCTGCTTTGAGTCCCTCCTGAATGTCCGAGCTCCTCACGCTCTCTATGGCTCAGCCCAGACACCCATTCGACTTCTAAAGAATAAGTACTGTAGTCCTCATTAGTTAGATACAACTGATTTAACAGAAATCTGGGAAAAGCTGGCTAGAGAAATAAATGTAAATTTAGGACATTTGTGGCCACATTCTTTTCATTGCTCGTTGGGAAGGGAATTAGTAAAGACAAACTTAGTTAATTATTAACTTCCATTAAGGAACCCTTCTGTAATGGAGGAACAGACTTGGAAGTTACCATAAAGATGACAGCTTCACCACATGCTTTGACAAGATTAAGTGTTCCGGGCTCTGTAACAAATACGTTTGAGAGAGGGGATCCCAGCCCAGAGAGAGTCATTCACATCCCTCTTTATGACAGTTTCTTCTTAAATGTGATAAGTGATGATTCCTTGGTACCAGCAGAGCAGGGAAATTGTAATCAGTGTCAAGGGAAAGGACATTACAGCTTCTAATCTAATGCAAATACATTCAATAAGAGAGTGGAGCCCAATCATAATAAACGGGGCCCTAATTCTCAACACAGCAATTCATTTTCATAATTGTTTTTTCAGGCAAAACCTGCAGCTGAGATCAGAATGGAGACAGTAAGAGACTCGTGTTAGAGGCAGGAGCAAAAAGACGATTTTACGCCATAATAAAAGAATATTTAAGCAACCTTATATAACCTTACTCAAAACGTAAGTACCTTCTCTCTGTCTAGTGAAGGTTGATATATATTTGGTGAAACTTGGGAGTGAAGAGGAATTCAAATAAATCTAAAAATACAATATAAACACCATTTTACTTTCAAAATTCCATATTACCGTATAAAAATAAGAGCTTTAAAGGGTAACCAGATATGAAAGCTGGAAACTCAATATCAACCAAGGAAATTTATTGCACATTACTGGGACCCAGCTCATTTTACATGACATTAAACCGACATAAATTTTTCTCTGCAATAAACAGAACGGCAAGGAACTGTATCATAAAATAATTGCTTACTGTACAGATAAATCTTGCAGAACCTCATTCTGAATGGGGATTTAGCACATCTGTGATATTTAATATTGATTTAATGTGCGCTTGGCTTTCTAAGAAGACGAAGACCTCAGGGAGTGTTAAAAAATTAAAAATGCTATATGGGGTCACTCATATCCGTCACCTATAGAAACATGTTTATATTAACATTTTTTCCTCATGCCAATCAAGAGGGCTGTCATGTACTGTCTATTAAAATGTAGGTGTAAAACTATGATATAATGTCTGTCAAAGTGTGTTAGGGTAGCTATTTCAAAACCTCAGCTAAAGTCACACCAGTGTTTCCAGCAACCATCCAATGCACCCATCCATTTGTTGACTCAACCAGAAGCACACTTTCTATGGCTAACCGATACCTCGTCAATTTTTTAAAAACTCATTTAGTTAATAAATGAGTACGTTGGCGGTGAAATTTAATGACTATACAGAATGGCTGGGGTGCCCTGAGGGGAGCTTTGGAATCAATGTGCTGATCATCCTAGCCATCCAACACATTTTTTGCTGAACAGAAGAAATTCTTCTTAGAGTTTCTTGTGTTCCACTAAATTTGAACGTCCTAATGTTCATTTCTTACATTTAACTACGTAGATATATAGCTTTAAACTTTTCGTTTTCTTTCACTGTCTAAGACTTTTGCACAGTAACTGTAAAAAAAATTAATAAATAAACTTGTCTGTTAAATGTCTGTCTCTACATGGGCAAACAAACTTAATGAGCAATACTACTATCATTTTTAATAAAATTTTGCTGTGTTAATCAATTTTTGTAATTTGCTGTCAGAGTGCAGTTAGTTAATTATTTAATAACTTTTGCAAAACTCTTACTGCATTACTACCAATTAAGTTGTGATTAATTGCTTTAGCTTAATTTAATTAAATTCTGTGTACATAGAAACATTAATATCTTCACCGACGTTTAGGAGTAACCTAATGGAGAATGTAAATGTGTTTCTGTGTGCAAATGACAGGTGAGTTTACTAGCCTGTTTGTCTTCAGTGACTGTTGTGAGCACTTTTTATTAACTTTTATTAAGGTGCTTATTGACCTTACGTGAAACTATGCAGTAAAGTTACTTAATGTTAGTCTGTTAATGTCTGTTATGTTTTTCACATTCCTATATAATACTTGAGTAGTAACTTGTTGCTAAGTTACGAAGTTACTTGTTGCCTGTAAAGTGGAACCTTTATTGTGTTTTTTTGTCTTTTGTTGGGAATGACTGGATGAGTAAGTATTCTAATGCAGTGTTTCTTAGGGACCCCCAGACAGTCCACATTTTTGCTCCCTCCCAGACAGTCCACATTTTTGCTCCCTCCCAGACAGTCCACGTTTTTGCTCCCGTGGATGGCCTGGAAGTCCCCTGGGACTGAAACACTGTTCTAATGCCCATGTTGCACACAGCTAATAAAACTTCTGTAATCTATAACAAATCGCTCTAAGTTCTTGAGTGATGGTTTTCTACTTTATGAAATGCCCAGATAACTTCCCCATTTAACAACTGTCCAGCTGCCTTTTTGTCGGCTTTTGATGCAGCACGTCTGCCTGTTAACCAAGTTCACCGTGTAGGACATGAGATAGAAAAAAAAGGCAGCGTTGCTGTTGATAGAAGTCAGAGACGTGAAAGAGACTGAAAAAGATACCAAACCTTTTTGTTTTTCAAGGGGAGCTAGCTTAATCTGCGCATAGTCCCTCGAAAGCTTCAAAATCAGTGAGCCAGTGATTATATCAATACAGCATTTGCTGCATGGGCCTCGGGATGTAGGGATCGGCAGGGACTGGGTGGTTACATTCGAAGTCTCTAATGAGGACTTTCGATGGTGTTTCCCATGTACCCAACAGCAGAGGAAGGACACTTATAATAAGGGTTATCATACCCCATGGATGCTTTTGCATGACAATAGCTGCTGTCAGGTAGAGACGTGCCGAAAGGTTAAAGTCATTTCTCGGCGAAATGAGGAGACGCCTGATGTGCTGACAGCCCGCTTCCCGACACGCTCTGTGGAGTCCCGTTTTTCTTTTTTGCCGCCCATGCGCCTCCTCCAATTATCTGCCTCCGTAAACAGATGGGTCCCAGCACAAAAGGACGCCGTTATCTCCCCGTATTCATATATCACCATGCTCGGTATACCGCTGTTCTCATGGAGCGGCCCCTTATCAGCCGCTAGCTTCTATAAGCCTCGGCTCATGGCTGGTGCCTAACGACAGGGACTGGTTTGTAGCGTAACTAAGGATGTCGGCCCTGTACCTGCAAATCGAATGGGAATTCGATAGGAATTCGACAAAATTCTAATTTCATCAATAAATTGACAAACAACACAGCTTATGAATACGATTAATTTACTTGCATTTAGGCTTATTGTCTTATTTTAGGAAATCTTACCAAGTACAATTTTCTTACTGCAATGGCAGATAATTTTGCCCCATTTAAGCCGTCTCAAACAGAAACAGTTTATCTTACATTTGAAAGGCCTTTTTTTGTCATGTACTGTAATAACGGAGGCCTGAGAGGCGTGCAGAATGCTGAAGGTGCATTTCCGCAACTCCAAGTGCAGCTCCAGGTTAGTCACACTGGAGTTCCACCACCATATCTGCACTGACACTTTCCATTCCCTACTTGTTTGAAAGGCATCTTGATTTCATTCGTCCCCATGTGAAATATGTGCTCAGTTGGGTTGACATCGGATGATTGACTTGGCCAGTAATGACAATTCCACTTTTAGGCTTATGGGGTCATTGTCCTACTGCATGACAGAGTGTCGTCCAGTGAGTTTTGACACATACATATTGATGTGAGCAGATGTTTCTGTACTCTTCTGCATTCATCCAGCTGCTGCTGTCAACAGTGCCGTCAGTATTGAACACAAGTGAGTTTCACTGACAGCAAATCTTCTCCAAGGTATGACATAGACTCCACCATGATTTACAAACGAGCTGGTATCCTTCGGATCATTGGTTGTTCCTGTTTTTTTCTACACTTAACTCTTTCCATTACTCTGGTGAAGCTTCATCTTTGTCTCCTCAGTTCATAAACTTTATTACAGGACTATAGACATCTTTTATGTGACCTCAGTTTTCTATCCTTAAGGCTGACTAGACATTCCATCCTGTCGTGAACATTCCAAGCTCGCTTTGGATGTATCAGACTGTTGATTTACACATAACTGGTATTTTGGCTCTAAGTCAATTATTTGTAGCTTTTAGCTGCATGATGGACTGTTTGACAGGATATTTCACTTCTTTACTCCTCAACAAAACAGCAATGTTTAGCTGCAATTGTACTGTATCTCTAGCTAGTAAAAATTAAACAAAACACATCCGTGCATGAAACATTTGAACATTTAGTTGTCTGAATACTTCTGCTTGTCTAAAATGCGGGGGTTTGTATAAAAAGGGACCTCGATTGCTACACAGTTTTCCCACTGTGAACAAAAACGACTTCCAATTGAAGCTGAAAGTTGCGTTGTTATAGACAGAGTAGGTGTTCCATTTTATAAACGACAACTGGCCAAATACTTTTGGACTCCATGGTTTCTGTCATTAACCCCAAGGAGAGCAGTTGTGCCAGATGCTGATAATGAGCCAACATCACCACTAGGGGGTGCAGAGGCTGCTCATTAACAACAATGATATTTCAAATCAGGATTCAAGCACAGCCTGCATATAAAATCTATTTCCATTGCTAGTTGTTAATTGCATTTCTAGAATAAGCTATGTATAGTAACACACATCTATTAAATTATTCATTCACATATATCAGCTGAATTACATTTTTGCGATGCTTAACTCTAAATGTAACAGTGAATTTAAATTATGTTGGGTGGTAATTTGTAGGACATAAACTTTAGTAATGAGTTTGCAACTTTGAATTTCATATTTGTAAAAAATGTAGCTTTAATGTCAGTGGTACCATAGCGACACAATAGCCATAATTTCTCCGTGGGTCATGCGATGGGACGGCCTCAGGCTAATCAGCACTATTACAGCTCCCATAAGAAAACGAATGATTGGATCCAAACAAACCAAATCAACATCATGTGCTGTTCTGGAGGAAAAATACCAGCCCCTTTTTGATCACGTTAAATTTAGCCCACTCCCCCACGGTCGACAAAGAGTATCTGCCTGGTCATAGTCAAGCACTAGCTGGCTGAGCAAACAGTACCATTTTCAACTAGGGCTGTGCTGTGGGTTGCAGTGTAAACACCGTACAGTGGGAGAACAGTGGTTTAAAAATAATTATGATAAAACAGAAGAAAATATGGCACAAATTGACCAGTGCAGATGTTTGGTAAACTGTTGTGAATTAAGTTGGTCAATGGATTTTCAAACAATATGTTGAGGAGTTTGATGACATTAAGACCGGCCCAGTCTCATCTTTGCACGAAGACTCAATACAGCTTCCCTCTTGGGGACCTGAGCTATTGACCACCTCTGCCCCATCTCCTCACCTGCTACATTCAGCTGATGCTGGAGGTTCACACCTTGCCATATTTGCTGTCATTGAATCCATCATGCTCCTTTCCTCCATAGTTAAACACTCCTTAAGCCAGTAATTGTGCTGGATATCTTCCAAGCAATAGACATGGCCTGACTAGGTGGAGGAGCTCGCCTCTGTGGTTCTGAGGTTCCCAGAGTGTGCACAACTCGGAGCAGATCCTCTAATGGGTTTTCTGCAGCTTAAGGGAGCGACGCCATGGAATTAGCGGGAAGCTATGAGACCCCTGCAGAAAAACTTCATCTGGGCACCAAAATATCACACAGTTAATTTGAAAATCATTAAGAGCAGATGATTGCACCCAGAATCACATTATAAGTCAATTATCAATGTTAAGCGTTTGTTTCTGATAACGTGTGCTAACATTAGCCCCGTGGACCTAACTAACCACCATTAAACCAAGCCAAGCTGATTTCTTCTGCTACTGTAGTAGCCTCTCATTCTCTCTACGACGTAGTTTGGGCATAAATGAAGTGAAAATGATGCCTTTTCTAACACAAATCCGACTTTGTGATATTAGCTTAGCAAGGGTCATCCATCCATCCATTTTCCAAACCGCTTATCCTTACTGGGTCGCGGGGGGTCCGGATCCTATCCTGGAAGCAATGGGCACAAGGCAGGGAACAACCCAGGATGAGGGGCCAGCCCATCGCAGGGCACACTCACACACCATACACTCACTCATGCACACCTACGGGCAATTTAGTA
>JAODJX010000053.1:4742362-4756782 GCA_026776945.1 Isichthys henryi | reverse complement strand
ATGGGGGGGGGGGGGGGAGGGGGGGGACTGCTGTCTTCATAAGAGCCTTCCAGACTGTTTCCCTCTCCGATTCCTTATTTATACAATTACAAGTGCCTTTGCAAGTTAGGAGGCAGTAATTGTGTCTCCCTGCCTGTGTGTGTCTGGTTGGTGTGCAGGTGAGACACAGAAAGAGCCACAGAAAGCTGAGCGACAGGAAACACAGCGAGCGTCAGAGTTTATAACGGATCCCTATGACCCTTAATTACGATAAAATGGCCCAGAACAAATGATGTCATATCGCCAGATTTGTATGTATAAAACTGACAGAAACGGCAAGAAGAGCGACACATTTTTGCAGCTTTGCTTTTAAAATAAGGTGGAAACATTTAGCCAGAATGACCCTCTGTGAAAATTTGCAACAGTTACATTTTTGCAGTAGAATGTATGGTGTATGTATCAAATGAATACATATCACATATTAATTATACTGATAGCCAGAGTCTGTGTGGAGTTTGCATGGCCTCCCAGTCTTGTGTGGGTTTTTTCTGGATACTCTGGCATCCTCCCACAGTCCAAAGACTTACTGGTGTACGAACTGGCATTTCTTAGCCACCCAGACTGTGTGGTTGTGTGAGTGCAGTCCACTTGTATCCCATCCTAAAGCATGCCTGGGCATGCACCTTTATTTATGCTTTTGCCTAAAGTAACAAACAAGCGAGGCAGATAATACATCACTGTACTGAACAAGTGGCAGATAGATTGATGGATGGATGGGTGATTGGCTGGATGATGGATGGATAGATGGATGGATGGATGGATGGATGGATGAACTCTATCGTACCATTTTACTGAAGCTCAAAGGACCAATAACTAAGTACCACCTGAGACTCATAGCCTCCTGCTAACAAGTACAATGGTGACGAAAGACTCACATTTGTTAAGAAAAGACCACAATTAACTGCAGTTAAACAAACAGAAATGAGCACATTAAAGGAAGATTGAGGTAACAAAAAATAACACAATTGAAGGTATTTTCTGGCCCAGATGCACCGAAAATCACTTTGCTCAATGAAAGGATTACCAGTTCTGTCAGCTGTTATGCACAATGGGTACTGAGATATGTACTGTAATTAATTAAACACACCAATGAGCTAAAACATTATGAAATCAACGTTTCTTAGGCAGCAGTGCACAAGAACAAGGTGATGCAGGAGACACTGACAGTAACCCGAAACCAGCCAGGTAGAGGGCAGAAGCAGCTTTCTAACGCCAGAGGTGACCGTCAACTTATCTGGCAGTGCTTCACAAATTGGAGGATGACCTCAAGTGACCTTCAAAAATAATGGGAAACATTAAGTGGTGTGCAGTGCACTGCTGGGACAGTTCATTACAGGCTCCTAGAAGCAAGACTGAAGTCCCATAAAGCAAGGAAGAAGTCCTTCGTCAATGGGAGCCAAAACTCGTCAATGGCGGATGTGAATGAAGGTTACCCTGGCTGGTACTGTACGAATCATCTGATGGGCAACTGTGGCACAATTCGCAGATAATTTTAAGGATGGTCATGGTAGTCATATGTCCTGACATACAGCATAAAGTGCTGTGTAGTCAGAGGCCAGTCAGGGTGTCTGTGCTCACACTTGTCCACCATCGAAAGTACCTACAATGGGCATGAGATCATTGGAACCAGGTACGTGTCAAAAATCTGAAAAATCTACAGATTATTCCCAGCTTTTAGCAAGCAAGTCTTTACTGATTTCGGTTATGTTAGTACGCCCGGGGGGGGTTGGGCAGCCAGTTGACCCTGGACCCCCAGAGGTTTTTTTCTCCTTACTTGGGAGTTTTTGGTTCCTCTTCTTTTCTCTTTAACAATGTTTAATGTATCACAACACATCCATATAAAGCACTTTGGGACCGAACACAACTCTGTTGTGAAAGGCTATTTAAAATTGAATTGAATTGAATTGAATTGAATTGAATTGAATTGAATTGAATTGAATTGAATTGAATGGAATTGAATTGAATTGAATTGAATTGATAAGTCCAATCCACATCTAGATGCAGCATCGCATACATACCTTCATCTTATGAGCCAAACCTCTTCAGTGTGTCACAATGCCAAGTACAAATGGAGGCATCTTTTAAATCTGTTCCGCAAGTGTAAGATATCTAAGGAAATGATGGTTATACCCTCCCGGGCCAGAAAGAGGGTGAAAGCTGTGCACAGGAGAAATACAAGGAACTTCAGTCTGGAATTCAGTCTACAAGCTACACTATAGCACTATGCTAAGGCTAAACACAGGTAACAGCAAATCAAGCTGAGACTCTCACGCATCTGGGGTGACACTCACACTTTCAGACTCTCACACTCACACAATCTCACAACAAATCTATGTTATTCCATTATAAACCTAAAATTAGCTACATCAAAAGCGTTGGAGTTAGTTTGAAAACCCTGCAGACTATTTACAAGGTAAAAAAACTGTTACATACATGTAAATACATGTGCAGACTTGACTCAAAAATCGCACGTCAGCCAGCTGACCAAAGCTGGCATTGGAAATGACTAAGGTGTCATGTTAGTGACATCACCACAAGAATAGAGAAATCCCCTATGAGATCTGTACGACATGACATCAGCTTCTGGATGACTTTTGAAAATGGCTTCTGAGACATTCCCACTCGACATTTGCTAGGGTTAATATCACTCATGACTCAGTTTATGCTGAGAGCAGCCAAAACCACGGCGACACTGGACTGCTATTCTGCAACTGAAATGCTATTGAAACAAACTATCATAGCACCTAATGTTCAGTGCATAAAACTTTTTTTTTTTTCCTGTGAAAATTAATGTCTGCTGGTGTTATCCAACAGCTATTTGGCAGTGTGTTTTATTTTAGGAAATAAAAACAACAGCAAGTTAACAGTTGCTGTGTTGATGTCAGTACAAATCTGGCAATTCTGAAAAGAGGTTGAAAAGCTACAAAGTACAGCATTATGGTCTGACTTGGATGTTTATTGTTGTTGAATTAGTGCTGAATAACTTTTGGAGATCTTCAAACTCCGTCCGTGTCACAAGCCTAGCAGAAGCTTTGAGGTGGCACCACAGTCCTGTCATTCTGTGGTGTACCTGTCCACAAGCACGACGTCGCTGTGGGCTTTTCTAGAACCTCCAACCGACGGCGCCCCAAAGATCTCCAGTGACACGCAGGGGTCTCCACTGTAAGCCTCAGAGGTCTCTCTCAGGATTTTGTAAGTCCATGCGCCAGGAGGAGAGAGTCTGATAAGGCTCAAGAACATCAGATAAAAGGCTGCAATAGAGAGGTAATGTGAAAAGTGTGTGATCTGCCGGCTCTCAGCGAACGTTTCCCTTTTGGCTGCAGACATCTACGGGCAGAATGAATCATCGCTGATGGGATTCTGCACTGTTGTTATTCTCAAAGATTACTTCTGCTCCTTAATTTCATAAACAGTGAGCGCCCCCCCACCCCCCCCCCATCTGTGTAAAAACAAAGTCAAAATGTTTATTTCCTCTGACATCTTCATGTATTGAATATTAGTCAGTTTCTCCAAAGCCTTTTGAGTAATTTCCAAATTAAAATATATATATATAAAAAGGAACATAAATTAATAACTGACCTTCTTAGCCTGAGCAGTTTCCAAAGGCAATTATGCAAATTTTAAATAATTTCTCCTGAAAATGTATTTTTTATTCCATTTGCCTATTTCCAGATCTCTCAGGATATTTTATTGCCATTGAAATGTTAGACTAGTTTTCAGGTGTGATATTTATAAGTTAAAACGTGGCCCCATTTTCCCCCCTAGGAGTCATAGGATACAACGTGATATCCTGAAGGGAAAAGAGAAAAACATTCTGGCCAGGAGTAACGAATGAGCTGTTCAAAACAGCAACATATGTAACCATTTGTTCAGACTCATATTTCTAAAGCAAATTAAAATTAAATGTTAAGTAGTAGAATATCGGTATATTAAAGGTCAACGTCATGAAATGAGCCCCTGAGAGTTTTATCCACTTCAAATACATGCTATTATTTCTTGGCTCACACAGGCAACAAAGCGAAATGACTGTTTAGCAACTTGGGATTATATTAACAAGATGGATGTAATTGTTCAAGGAGCTTGGTGTCGTCCAGACAGCTATTTACCCACAATTCATTTTGGTGGAAGCAGAACTTAGGCAGGCTTGCATGTTAGTTTCTCCATATGTGTAAATACTGTACACACCTCTACAGACCAGCAGGTTGTTGGTTTGATTCTCATGTCATTGGCTTAGATTCATACCTATTTTACTGAGTACAGTCACCCCTCCAAATTCACAGATTTGTCACTTGAGGTTTTGGTTATTCACAAGCTGGCTTTGAACAATTATATGAGTATATTTTTGGACGACGTGTAAGCCTAAAATTTATAAAAAATACTCAAAATGATTTTGATTACAAAAATATATACTGTAAATATTAGTATTATTTAATATTTGCTAGTGTATGTTCATACAATATATATCTTTAATATGAGTTATTATTATTATTATTTTTTTAAATAACGTACTGAAGGATGTACAGTATGCATCTTTGATATGCCACGTATCTACGTCTAGGCAACCAGCCATACTCACGTCTCAGTTGTCTCCGTAACCATGGAGTCTTGCGTTTCTCACAGTGACTTTTGAACTTTTCAGTGCCGTTTATTTTTCATTTTTAACTATCTACCCAAATATAATTCCGGTCACGTGGGGGATCGTCCACCCCTAACCCTCACAAATGTGATGAAGTGACTGTACTTTAAAAGCCTGCCGAGAAACTGCTGTAGCCAATGAACCGCAAAAAAATCTCTCAAAGCAAACGATGGAACCTAAAATGGCCTGAAACACAGTCATTAGATGCAGCTTGCCTGCCTGCGGAGGAAGGTTCCGTTACTGATCCTGCTAAATCTATAAAATAATGAGACCAGGAACATTCTAATGATAGCTGCTAATTGACCCTCGTTGACTGGAGTCCTTGATTTCGCCCCGCTGTTAGTCAGGGATGGCTAGTCGTCCTCATTGACCAGAGCCGAACATTTATCCTTATGTTTTACCAACAAACTGCTGTGATCACCTCTCAACCGGCAAAGCAACTGATTGGCTTACAGGCAACATTCTGCCATCATTCTACTTTTACAGTATATGAGACAAATATGCCTCGAAAGACCAGTTATCCGCTATCTGAAAATAACGTGGGGAAAGATAAAATTGAGCACATTAGTCAAGTAATTTTGAAAACAGATACTCGGGATGTGACATTCAAATAAATCATCGGCATAAGAAGCACTGTGTTACAAGGCTTTTACTAACGCTCAGCACTTTAGCACAATAACCCCGAATTCCTGGCCGGGAGAGTTAATGTGCAGAAGCTGATGGCTGGGACTCGGAAATATCAAGATCGCATTATTTCAGTTTAGCGCATTACAGATTCACTAATGTAATATGATCTCATGTTCGACCTTCATTTGACATCCCCAAATTGCACTCTGTCACAGAATCAGCAGGGAATATAAAGCTAACGAATGGATGGCATTGAGATGTCTGGCTGGGTGGCACTGTGGTCTCACGTCGCCTGTGGGTTCAATTCCCACTCCCAGCTCTGAGCATCTGGAATTTGCTTCTTCTCAGTCATATGGATGACTTCTGGATGCTTGTTTGCCCTAATAGCCCAAAAGCACATGGCTGCTGGCTCTAAACTGCCCTTAAGTGTGTGTCCTGTGATTAACTGTGTGTCCCCTGCCCTGTGCCTAGTGCATTCTGGGATAGACTGCTCAGTATGGCACCAATGCACAGGAGAAGAGGATCTAGGATGAGCAATATATGGAAATAAATATATGAAATTCAGTCTACAAGC
Organism: Isichthys henryi; assembly: GCA_026776945.1. NCBI lineage: Eukaryota > Metazoa > Chordata > Actinopteri > Osteoglossiformes > Mormyridae > Isichthys > Isichthys henryi. The sequence continues at coordinate 4,750,906 of JAODJX010000053.1, read as the reverse complement.
TACACTATAGCACTATGCTAAATAATATATGAAAATTCATTCAGGATGGAAATGAAAAATCTGTTAAAGTTTAGTGAAAAGCCGGTAATTGAATTTATTTTGCTGGTAACTGTTTAAGAACCTTTCCAATGTGACAGATTGTTAAGGCTGCATGGAAACTGTATTATGTTGCTTGCATTCCCTAACATTTAATGACCCCTATTAATTATATGGTACCACTCAAAAGTTTGGACACACCAAGCCACCTACAAAGGAGAGTGATAGTGTCGCATCACATGACCTGGCCAGCTGACCAATGGGTGCTCAACATATGCGTATGTGGGACCTTCTTAATTCAGGACAGCTGGAAAAGCATCCCAGGAAGCCACCTCATGAACATGGCACAGAAGAGAAAGCAGGGTCAGCCAGTCCCTGAAGCAATTGGGGTTAAGGGCCTTGCTGAACCTTATAGTTTTTATGTCATTATAATTATTTTTAAATGTAGAGAATAGTACAGATACACTTTTCAATAAGTGGGTGTGTCCAAACTTTTGACTGGTACTGTACAGTAGGTCTTTAAATTAGTTACATCTGCTGCTTATGGACCTTGTTCTCCTTAGTCAGGCTGTTAACCCCTACTTGCAGAGGCACTGTGTGTCTCCAAGCCTAACCCTAAACCTAAACCTAAACCTAACCAAACTTCCTATTAAGTCCTGTGCAGTTCAGTCAGTCACTCGCGTCTCCCTTTAAAATCAGCCCGAAAGGCACACACTGATGCAATCAAAGTGCAAGACTTTTTCTTGTCAATATTGTTTTGCAATTTCAGCAACCTTTATGGCACAAAGGTGGTGGAGAAGCAAAAAGAAAAAACATTATATCACGAGAAGCCCACCGTGCAGGAGATGTTCCTGGGGTTCTCGATCAAACCAGGTTTATTCAAAGCTATTTGTGAAGTAAACATTCGGAGAAGAAGTACAAATATGCTTCCAAGAAGAAGCATTAGCGTAGCAAGAAAAAAACACAGTATGACACATCGATGGAGGGATGTGAGAGTAGAGGATGTTCTGTAGAAAAGTGAATATATACCAGTCTGCCAGAGAAAAGAGCACAGGAGTATGTGGAAAGAAAAAGCTCCTGTAAAAAGAAGCATGTGTAGCTGAAGTTTGTAAAGTTTAACTAGAGCAATAGCAAACCCACTGGTCTGGGAGAAAATCTAATAAATATATCATTAAACAGATAGCAGAGGCTATAATTAGAGGGTTTCTATGTAGTTCAGCCTTGTTGATTGGACACCCAAATGGGCCTCATGCAGAGTGGGCTGGCTTTGGAGCCCTTGTGTGAGAGAGGTGGCAGCGAAGGGCAGGACACCCACATGGATAGAGGGATCTGCAGCATTTTATTAATGGATCACAATAAAAAATCGTTACAGGGTCTTATTTATGTAGCCAAGAACTTAAACTGACAGAAATGCCCAGAGAACAACAGCATAAAACTATAAAACAACTATAAATTTCAAACCCTTGGGCTTTTTTTAATTTTTATTTTTTATCAAGAGCAAAGAGCTATTTTCCTCCACCCAGTCCTGCTTCCCTCTCTTAAATCACCCAGGCTGCACCTCTTTATCTCTTATTAATCAATGCCAGCTGGGCATCGGGCCTCGACTCGTGCTCTTGCTAAGTTCATCACCCATCCGGCCGGCCGTAAGTCACAGAAAATGATTTTTGCTCACACTGTGCAGCTTCTCTAATTGCTTAAGACTAGTATTCTCAGAAGGTCAGCTGACTTCCTTTTTTTTTTGCTTTGACCTTCTGCAAGTAACTTTAATCTTCTCCAGTCCGACTTGTTTGTTTTCACAGTTGCCTTTTGTGATTATTTCTTATTTTGGTGGTTTATTATTTGTGCTGTATTTTGCCCCCTGCATCCACAGTAAGTGGTTTAGGGCAGTCGTGTTGAGAAGGAATTTTAATACAGTAAGTTGACCTAAAGTGTGGTGGACTGAAAGAAACTGAGCCGAACTAGAAGGATTGATATGCCTGCGATAGACTGGAACCCCCCCCCAGGGCGCTGCCTTTCCCTGTGTGGCTTTCGGACCCCCCCCCCAACTCCAACTGCCCGTGACCAATTCTGGAGAAGTGAAGAAGATGGAGGCATTGATAGATGGAAGCAATGACTGACAACCAATAGTGTGACCAGAACTTCACAGTGAGTTTAGGTTTGTTGGGTGGGCAGAAGTGTTCAAAGGTCTTGGAGGATTAACTGTGTGGTCCAACCCTTCCAGTTGCTGGGCAGATGATCCACTGTGGTGGCAGTGCTGATCGCTGCCCATTACCCTGCTGGTTACTGAAAACACATCTTATGTACATTAATGGGAATCTCAAAGCACTATTTCCCGGGCGATTTACATAATGGGCAACCTCAGTCCAGCTGGCGAAGGTGCCAATGAGAGTCGACATCCCTGCCAAAGCAAGACGCCTGTGGACTGACAGAGGGCCTCCCAAGCTCCAAATGCCAGTCGCCATCTCTCCCAGCTCCAGGCAAGTGGGCCCACTGACCGTCTCAAGGACCAATGATAAGCATTTGTACAGCATATATTTGCTTAAGAAAATCCTGGGAAAAATACACTAATATCTTTTAATTGAACAAGCTTTTAATAAAATAGCTGTTATGAGCTGTAATAAAGTACAAAAATCAAATGGAATTAAGTGCCTCCCGGCTTCTGAGGTTAGGGGGTTACGGGATATCTACAAGATCTTCACCACGTTTTCATCTCACTGCAGATCACATCAAACGCATCTGGAAAATCAGGGCCTGAAAATGACTGTGAAGGAAAATCAGAGCTGTACTCACTAACTGGAAGGTCACCCCCCGCCCCCATGCACACACACTCAGACAAGGCCTTACGCATTACACCAAACCCCTCACAAATGTTACAGCAAATCGATGTTTAATTTGTCACATTCACGTTCATATTCAGTGAAATGTGTAGCGAAATGCATAGCTGCCTGACGCTAAGATAAGAGGAGGCTTAAGTAAAGCATTAAACATTACACAATAAAACAGTAATCAGAAATACCCATAACCAGTGTGAAATTAGAAGTAAAGGTACATAGAGAAGATTTAGATGAATAAACATAGACCAAAAGAGATGTGTGAGCACACACATGCACACACACACGCAGACATTCTATGGTGGAGTGTCTTTGTCTCCATTTAAATCTCTCCTGGGTTACGTTAACAGGACTGATACAGCTGGCCAGGGATTCGCTGTCATACAGCAGATGTTGATTCTGAGTATCTTGGGCTGAGTCCGACTGACTGAACCAGCGTGAATCCAAACTGGCTCTCAGCTCATTCTCTCTTCTGTGCCAGTTCTATATTCACTCTTTAGAATTACCTGCTTATTAATGCAAGCGGTCTGCTCCTGCAGACGATGAATCATAATGCGCAAACAGAGGTATCAGTGAGGCTTTTTAGGAATAGTGCTGAGGTCGTGCTCTGCTCAGCCTTCTGGGTGAATAACGACATCATGCAGGTCTGGTGCTGCATGACCTCATCCACAAGCTACTGGAATGGGACTGGGGTATCATGCAGCCCAAAAAGCATGGCTTTGTGTCTCCAGTAGCCATGAAGGGTGGCGAGTCTTGCCATCTGCCATTGCTGCTTGGTGAGGCCCAAGGTGGAAATACCTCTCAGCTAATCAGCTAAGCAAGTCTCAGAATGGAATAGGTGTCAAACAGAGATACAACAACAACAAATGTATTTTTATATAGCGCATTATCACAACATTACATCGTCTCAAAGCGCTTTACAGCATCCGCACCCAAAGCCCCCAGTGAGCAAGCCAAAGGCAAGAGTGGCAAGGAAGAACTCCCTAGAAGGAAGAAACCTTGGGAGGGACCAGGGAGCCCATCCTCCAGGGGCCAGCAGGGATAGTCAAATTCAGCTTCCTAAATCTGCTAAGTACTATCTGGCTTGGGCACCATGACCCGGGGCTCTGGCTCTTCTTCATTCCTCCCCAGCTGCAACATTCTCTGGACCTGAAAAACTAGTGAGCTGCTGCTGTACAACAAGCCCCGGATGGATGTGGAACTTAGTGATGTGTGTCCTGCCAGGGAGAGAGGAGAACACATCCTCCAGGGTTCAAGGACCTCTCTTTCCTCTTGGCGTTGGAGAGCATTCAAGTGGCTCCCAGTCTGTACAGCTGCAAGGTCCTGCTCCATATATACAATAATAAAAAGAGAAACACGGGTAAGACTAAAAACTATTCTGTGTGTTTTTTTTTCACAGACACTTACAGCAACCTGCCTTTCTTATTTAAATACCAACCACTCTACCAGAACTGCATTAAATATTATGAAACTTGAAAAGTGACCCTTTCTCATGCTTACTTATGGAGTTTGTGGGACCTCTCTTCACATCTTAATCTTTAACGCTTGCTTAACATTTACACACATGTACACATGCTCACCAATCAAAACCACTTGCTCATGAACATTGCACACATTCAGATCCACACTTATGACCTCCCCCAACACACACACGCACACACTTGAAAATGCTTCCTTTCCAGATCTTGTAAAGGGTCCCAGATATAGCAGAAGTGAGCAGCGTACTTAAGCTGAGAAGTCTGAGTATAAACTGCTCTCCAGAGTGATCACTCTTCAGAAATGCGCAGGGATGGCCTTCGGAAGGCTGGAAAGAGTGGAGCCTCTTCTCATAGCGGCCATATGACAGCTGTGTAGAGGCTCTGAATTTAGGCTGTCATGTCCTGTGACAAGGCCAGTTTAGCAAATAATATATCACAGGCAAAGACTCAAAAGAAAAGCAAGAACCACCCCCCCACCCACCCCACACACACATACACCACCCGATCCTTTTAATTTGCAAGGATCCACCTGCCTCCTGTCATCAGAGAGGTAATTATAATCATCTGCTGTTATCGAAGGTACCACTCCAAGGTATGGGTCTGGCTAAGCTAATAAGTGGGCATGGCCCACCGGGATCAATGCCTGTGATCCCAGAATGATCTGAGAAGCCGGTCAGATACCAGCAGCAGGTAAGCTTGAGGCTTGAGGTGGGCCTGGCATTGCTAAATGAAATCAAAGCCGCTACTGCTTTGCAAAGGGTAACTATGTGTTGCTGGAATGAAGGATACGGCAGTGATCTCAGGAGGCACTCAAGGGGGGCGTAGGCGGCACCTAGGGATGCCATTTCTGCTGGGGTTGGTGCCTGGTGACAGGTTGCCTCCGATCAAAACCAGCGCTTACATGGGACCCTTGATAAGTCCGTCAATGGAGGTCTAACTCAAAGTCTGCTTAAGCAATTATGCTGCTTCACCCAGAAGCTACAGTGATACCAGGCGACATCCATTGTGGGCCTACTGGTGACACAAGGAGGCGCTGTGTGGCTCTGTAGGATAGGAAACTGTGCCTGTAATCGGATGGTCACTGGTTGGCAGAGTGATTTTCCTGTTATGCCCTTGAGCAACGCTCTTCATTCCCAGTAACTCCAGGGACTGGCTGGCCCTCCGTTATCGAAATGTACATTTGGCACATGCTTTGGATAAAATCCTCTCCACCTTCTACCGCTGCGCCATTGAAAGCATCCTGACCAGCTGCATCTCAGTGTCGTACAGTAATTGCGCATCTGCTGACCGGTACGTCCTGCAGCGGGTCGTCAGGTTGGCCTAGAACATCATCAGTACCGAGTTCCCTGCAATAAAAGACATCTATCACAAACAGTGCCTTTGCAGGGGTCTCAGCATCAGCAGAGACCCCACCCACCCCAACCACAGTCTGTTCTTCCTCTTGCCCACACACAAGTCCCAGCTATCTATCAGCTTCTGATTGACTGAACACACCTGATCCAGGTAATCAGCAGTGTGTGGAGCAGGGATGGCTGGAAAACAAGCAGGGCAGTGGGGCCCAAGGACCGAGTTTAAGAACCACTGCTCTAATGTATGCCGATTCCCTCGCTCTTCCTCCCCGTCCCCCTCTCGCACTGACTTTGCATTTACACACGGGTCTGCATATCGTGTTAATGACAATAAAATAGAATTGAATTGAACTGAGGAGTGGCTTGTAATGTAACAATGCATTGGAGGCCTGGACTGAGTCTCGACATGGGGGGTGGGGTGGCGTAGTGCTCTACCTAGCTAACAGAACAGCAAACACTTCCATCACTTTGGGGCCCATTCCACGAAGGCTCTTTAAAAAGAGATTTATTCAAGGGTGTTGGAAATGTTCTTTTTTTCTTTTCTTCTCGAGGACTAAATTTATCGGGTGACTCATGTTAAATTGTTCTGAGAATGTTCTGCAACTGTTGTACAAAAAATGTGTTTGTAGAGATTTTTAATCAACTAGCAAGGTACTGTGCAGGAATGGTTCTGTGTGGTGACTGTAAGATATATTGTAGAGTTCTGAGACCGGAATGTCCATAAAAAATGCAGAAGATTTCTGTTGGCTGGTGTCTCGGGTAGCATTTGGTGCAGTTTGTACATATTTGCGTCTGCAGTTTGACAAAAGGCAAGTCAATTTTTCAGGGTGAAAAATGTTGTCCTGTCAAATACACCCCAGGGATTGGTCTGCATCTACTGTTTCCACGGCAACTGCCTACCCCTTTGCTTTGATTGGTCCTCTGCTCAAACAACAACCTGTTAGGCTCAGAAAATTCAGGTATGCCTACAGCGGGCCTGGCTGTGCTACCTAGATATCTTTGCTAATGCTGCTGTTATTGTGATATGGAGGATGTGTCTAGACATTATGTGGTGAATCCACAGCTCCAAACAAGGCAATTCACAGCAATTTAAGATCCTCTGTAGTGATTTACACAGCTGAATTAACACAGAGGGAGACACTTCCATGTATGACGCAGCCAAATGTTGTCTCTATGTAGCATCGGGCAGAAAACATTTCACATCGAAACAACTTCATGTTTTTAAAAGTATGCAGGAAAAATGGGAAAATGCAGTCATTTATGCTATTGGTATCAAACAGACACTTACTGAGTATCTCTAGCAAGAAGCTTGGCAGCTCTGAAGAAGTGGAAAAAAAAGGCAGCAGCACTTCCAAGCCTCCTGCGGCTCAATATCAACAGCATCTCAGTTGGGATTGGAACTCACAACCTGCTGGGCACAAGTCCAGGAACCCATACCGTTACACTGCACTATTTAACAGTTGGTGGGCAAAAACTGTATAACCAGTGGTCAGGTATCTCATAGGCAGTCGACAGCTGACAAATGTATGCACGGTTGACAGTGATAGGAGTATTGATGAGTGGCAGGTCTGGGCAACTGGGCAAGGTATTCCAGGCCCGGGGGGGGCAGGAGAAGGCACAGGTGGGAGGGGTTTCCTGTCACTGGGGCTTGCTTAATGCAGTTTTGTCCCAGGCGTGGGATTATGGGGCCTGTTGATAGGAAAAGGGCAGTGGGTCTTCAGTGGAAGGTATTGTTTTTAATTAGTTTTTAACTGCATATTTGAGATGTAAACCTTAGTCAATCATGTGACATCGAGGTGGGTGGGGCCGCACAGAGCTATAAGTTAACCCTTAGCACCCAACAAATGGCTTACATTGATTTTCGTACCCATTAATCTCAAGCTCGTAACTTTGTGTAGGTTATGAATCGTATATCTTTGCAATCGAGACAACTTACTGAACTTACTTGAACTTACATTCAGCATTAGACTTTAAAACCATCTTATGTCTGGGTTTATCCAGATCATAAACTGTAGCATGCTTTTCCATTTCAATGTCTTTCAGATGTTGTAAAGTAATAAATATTAAATGTATGTAAACAGATTCATAATCGAAGATTGGCACCCAGTCAGGACATGATATATATTAGATATCACCGCAATGTCATAATTATCTAACCTATGCAAGATCAAATCATAACCGATAATGATGTGACATCACATCGTGATATTACCTGTCTGATATCACTGTTTGATAGCCTAAAACATCACACTGAACCCAGAGCTGGATTTAGTGATTTAGAGGACCCCATACCCCATATCCCCTGGTACTTTATCCCATAATAAGCCAAAAAAGAAGTTCCTCCACAGGAATCAAATTGATTTCACAGTGGTACAGTATTCTCACAGATAACCTATCGGTACAAGATCACAGGAAGATCATAACCATAACCATGTATTCCACAGGAAGGTGCCCAATGAAACCCCTGCATTCACACATCATAGAGACTCTATTGTCAACGTTCATAAGATTATACGTGTAGTGCCTGCAAATTTTTATATTAGATGAAAAAAAAGAGAAATTTCAATAGGCACAAGTAGTTTTTCGTCATAAGAAGGATGATAAAGACTATGTCAGTAATTAAAATAAAATGATGACATATATGATTGAATGAATGAATGCCTTTATTGTCACTATACACATGTATAATGAGATCACACACGACAAACAGTAAACAAATAGTGAAAAAGTTCTGTAGCACTATATACATATGGAATAAATAACTAAATAGGGTTTTAAATATATGAATATACAATGTGATATGCAGTGTGGGTTATCGCACATTATTTAGGTATTACGCGGTAATAATGA
>JAODJX010000053.1:4729397-4742262 GCA_026776945.1 Isichthys henryi | reverse complement strand
TATTTAGGTATTACGCGGTAATAATGATCATGTGCAGTGAGTAGAGTGGAGATGTTGGATACAGAGCAATGATATTGCACAGTTATCAATACCATTTAGGTGAGGGATATTGCACAGTTGATAGAAGGAAGTCCAGGGCTTGGGGGTTTAGACTGTGTAGTCTACTGTGCGGTCAGTGCATGTGTATGTTTAGGGTGGTTATGGCTTTTGGGAAAAAACTGTTCTTGAGTATGTTTGTCCTTGCTGTGATGCACCTGTAGTGCCTCCCTGAAGCAGCAGGTCAGACAGATCAGAGCCAGGGTGGGGGCTGTCCTTGATGATGTCTTTTGCTTTGCTGAGGCAGTGGGAGGTGTAAATATCCATCAGGGAGGGGAGAGGGCAACCGATGATCTTCTGTGCTGCCTTTACTACTCTCTGGAGCCTCCCTGTCTGCCATGATGCAGCTGCCGTAGTATACTGTGATACAGTACATCAGCAGGCTCTCCATGGACCAGCGGTAGAAGGTCCGTAGCAGGTTGGAGCCCAGGTTGTGCTTCCTGAGGACCTCAGGAAGTGTAACTGCTGCTGAGCCTTCTTGGTAACTGCTGTGATGTTGTCTGTGCAGGACATGTCATCGGAGATAAGGATGCTGAGAAACCAGAAGGTATGGACCCTCTCCACACACTCACCTTTGCTGTAGAGGGAGGTTAAGTCGGTGCTGTGCTTCCTGAAGTTGAGTATGATCTCCTTGGTTTTCTTGACGCAGAATATAGCTCAGAATGTCCTAAAACAAACCATACAGCATATGTGGCTAACTCATGTATATACAATGTAAAAAGCCTAAAATCAAAGGGATTGAAAAACACTCACAAACTAATAGGGTCCAAAGGGTTAATGCAGGATGAGAGCCCCACTCTTCCTCATCAACACATTTATTTCCCCCTCACCAGTCTAAAAATGGCTTAGCAGCTCACATAGTGTGACCAGGGAGAGGATATTGAAGACGCTCACAGATTCCCTGGCAAGCAGCAACAGTGGCCCCTTCCGTCTCGCCCAGCGAGCGGGAAGCAGTGTCCGGCGGGCGTCTCGTTCCCTGGCTGGCAGTATCCGGCATTGCAGCTGAGTCTCGATTTTCCCACCGCTAAGTTTCGCCGTTTCTGACGCCATCGTGTAATTTTAGCGTGGAGGTCCAGAGGGCGGCAACGCCGTCCGACTTCTCTCCGGGTTGAGAGGTTGGGCCCAGGTCCAACTCTGTGTGGAGCTTGGATGTTCTCCAGGTGTTTGCGTGAGTTTCCGTCCCCGGATGCACGCTCTCATTGGAATCACAGCCGCCAAGTGGCCCTCGATGACAATCTCCATTTCATGCAATACAGAGAAGATTTCTGTTGTCACTAGTGAGCCGAGAGACGCACAGAGGCTTTGTCCTCCAAACAGCTGTGACACGCTCCAGTGTGGTGACAGGTCACCCAGCAGCTGTGTGACATGCTGATGTTGTGATTATAACAGCAGCCGCAACCTGGCAAATGAAATCGGAAATCAGATGCGCTTCAGTTTGATATGAATACCCTTCAAATAAAGAAATAGACAAACAAACAAATAAATAGCTGCGTTTTGTGTGTATGTGTGTGTTTGTGTGTGTGTGTTTGTGTGTGTTTGTGTGTGTGTGTGTTTGTGTGTATGTGTGTGTTTGTGTGTGTGTGTGTGTGTGTTTGTGTGTATGTGTGTGTTTGTGTGTGTGTGTGTGCGTGTGTTTGTGTGTGTGTGTGTGTGTGTTTGTGTGTATGTGTGTGTTTGTGTGTGTGTGTGTGTGTATAGCCAATCATATGTAATTAATAATTTGTTGGGGACGGCAGCTCGGTGGGTTGCCGGCTCAAATTTAGGTCAGGTGACCAGGTCATGTGATCGCTCTCCTTTGTAGGCGTCTAAACTTTTGACTAGTACCGTGTGTTTGTATATGCATTTTCATGTCTGTTAACTTTTATCATATTTGTAGCATTTATATTTGTTGAAATGAGTTTGCAGACCCTGAGGCAATTGCTTAAGTATGAAATCTTCATTTTTAAAAATACTGACACTTGCACTGTCTCCGTGCAGCGCGGCACAATGAACTGAGGCATGGGCCTCCTATATCGACCGGTGCCCATCAATGGCGCGTCTGCCACCTGCATGCTCATGAGGTGACTGGCAATCATCAGCATTGTGTCAAGCTACTGTTTAATCTGAATTTCTTCACCTCCTACTGTGGAATCTGCAAAATTTTCATATTACCGTTGATGATACACAGCGACAACAAAGACTGTTAAATATGAACAAGCGTAATTAGGATTCGTGTACACAATGTTGGGGTGGGTGATTTGTTTTAAAAATGTGTAAGCATAACCCCTTTCTTGATCTGTGTGTCAAACAGGAGAGATATTCAAATTAAGGGCAAATGGTGGAATCGGAGCCCTAAAGTAGAATCCTGCCACTTGAGTGTTAGGAAAAAACACAGAATAATCGAGAGCTATTCAGAGGCTCGGAAATCTGCATAAATGTTAGATAAGTCATCTTGTGCCTTAGGAGTGTTATTTAAATGCCAAGCCTTATTTAAACCTCATAAGAATTCTCCAAGGATCCCCTTAAAAGACAGTATTAAAAATCTACACCAGGATTCAGTGGGGGGGGGGGGATGTATCTGTCAATATGCATTAATTACTCGGATAAAGAAAAGGATTTTTTAAACTAAACCCTTAACAGTTCAGGAATGAAAAGTGAAGATTATGCGTAATTCAATTTTTGTGTGAAAACTGCGAAAGGCTCTTTGTCATATGTGAAGCCCCTCCCGTTTGGTCCTGGTAAGCAGTACTAGTGCTGCGGGATCACGGGGCTTTTGCCTCACGCGGGCTGCAGCATCATACACACACTGGTGTTTCGAGCCCTGCGATCATTATGCAAATCCCGTTGTATTATGCGCCCTTGAGGAACCAAAGATATGAAATGTGAAAAGAGAAAATGCTTCTCAGCGCAAACATTGTGAATTCATCGTAAAACTAGGTCTGGTTAGGATACACGTGATATATTTACCCAAACCAGAATGTCACAGAGCCTCTGCCAAATACCTGCCGTGCACGACCTCCTCCCACCCCTGCATGAAAACCCGAATTCCAGGTAGTGGGACGGGAAGGGGGGCTGGATGAGAGGCCAGTTTGGGATTGGATCTGAATGCCTTCAGACACTGGTGTCAAAGGCAGAGGCGATTCTAGGATTTGACCCTTATAGAGGGCTCTCCTTCAGTAGAGTTATTACTTTTAATCTGAAGAAATATGGGATGCCAGTTATTCAGGGGGGCTGAAACAAAAAATAGGATGGCTGAAGCCCCCCTAAATGAGGTCGGCCGTTGTCTACAGGCTGAGCAGAGAGGCCTCCAGCATCAACACATCGTTCAGCTCTGTCAGGTCTCTAGGATAAAGGACTCTGTCCTGTCACAGCTCATCAGTTCTTTATGCTTTTGCTATTAGTCAGACTAATTGCCCTTGGACACTGCTAACAGTCTAATGCTCTTTCAACACAAAAACTCAAAAATATCCTTTGGTTCCCCTAAATGCTGATTTTGCCAGTGGTATTCAGGACTATATCATGTACATGCAGAATGAAAGAGTGCTTGTATTTGATTTATATATTGCAATGCTCTTTTACGGGACCGGAATTGTGGGCTTAACAAGGTAATTAATTAGATCCCACCATCAGACACTGTGTAGAATATATTTAATTTACTGCTGTCATCAACAGGGTGTCAGACAGTGAGTTCTGCACAGGAAAAGTGTTGATTCAGCAGAGATTTCGTACTTACATAATATGTCTTTCCCAACAGGCGTAGTACAGGCATTAGAACATTAGAAATGAGGCTTAGGAGTGTACTTGTTACTTGGCTAACCTTCCCTCAAAAAGCATGAGTTTTACTCATTTATCAGATGTATACCTGTAGTTATATTGATTTCAGAGAGGCAGACGAGGGACAACCAGTTGTTCAGCAAATTTTATCGGGAAATACCAGAATAGCGTTGCTTTTAAAAATACTGTCAAAATACCGCACATTATAATGTTTGGGTGGTATGATGGTATTAAACATTAGATACAACCCATGCCTAGTGCTGGCTGGGGGGTGACAGGTGCTGAGCTTGTGGGGTGCGCTTGCGGCAGGTTTCCTGGACATGCGCATCTTTCGCGGGTGTCAGAGATCTGCTGTCAATCTGCCGGAAACTCCTGGAATTCTACCAGGCGGGATGTCTGTACACAGCAGATTCACTCCTAGAACTTCAAGCAGCACCTTCCTGTTCTCCCACTGGAAATGACACTCCTTCTGTTTCACATATGTGTCGAAGGAGTGCGAGACAAACCTGAGCCTCTTAGGCAACGACAGGGCCGCCTGACTGCACACTCAGACCTTCAGGCCAGTGGGGATAAACCAATCCCAGGTCGGCTGAGTAGACATGTCAATGGATATCACATAAGCAGAAACACTTCACATGCAAAGTCCTGACTGTTCTGGACTTTGGTCTGTGTTATTGGTTTGCACCACCTCAGTACAGATGGAAATAAACACACTGTGGCACTGGTTTGCGCACTGGAGTTTGCATGTTCTCACACCGTCATTGTGGGATTTCCACTGGATACTCCAGTTACCCCGCCCACCCCACAGTCCAAAAACTTGCTAAGGTGAAAATTGCCGACAGCTGTGAATGCATTCATGAATGGTGTGTGTGCCCAGTGATGGGTTGGTGCCCCATCCTGGGTTGTTCCCTGCCTTGTGCCCTGTGAGGGGTTGGTGCCCCATCCTGGGTTGTTCCCTGCCTCGTGCCCTGTGAGGGGTTGGTGCCCCATCCTGGGTTGTTCCCTGCCATGTGTCCTGTGATGGGTTGGTGCCCCATCCTGGGTTGTTCCCTGCCTTGTGCCCTGTGAGAGGTTGTTGCCCCATCCTGAGTTGTTCCCTGCCTTGTGCCCTGTGATGGGTTGCTGCCCATCCTGGGTTGTTCCTGACCTTGCACCCATAGCCTCCGGAATAGGCTCCGGATGCCCTGCATCACTGCGGAAAGCACAGTAACAGTTGGATGGCAATTAGGAGGAGATTACTGACAATAATAGGATTAGGATAATTCACAATGTGTTTCATTCACAGCTACTCCTCAGCTTGTATCTCTCTAATATCTAAGCTACAGTAATTATCAAAAGCTTTTATCCAAAGTGACATACAGTTGCGAAGGCAGGTTCATTCTGCCCTGAGGGTCCCAATGGTGACATCACTCTTCATCACTCTTCTCATCACACATCACAAACAGCGACCTTCCAATAACAGGCATTGCATGCAAATCTGCTGAGCCACACACTTATTAAGAAGACTGCTTCCCTGTAAGAAACATAGAGGGAAGACCTTCCAAGCAAACCTGGGATACACCTGGAGAGCTTGACTGAGCCTGGATTCATGATCTCACATTTCCTTCACGGTAGTCCAGAGTTACCTGCCAGCCTGTACACATGGGATCCCGGCAGGACCCTGCGAGTGCCTGCAGGCATGTCAGCGTGTGCGGGAGGAACACGTTAACTGTGTGTTTACTGCCAGATTGTTTACACACAGCATGTTTTTCTCCTTGATTGGGTTTGTCATGCACAAAAAAACGGAGTGAAAGTAAGTATGTAACGACAAGAGTGTTCGGAATAGCAAGCAGAGCTACAGCAGCGATTCGTATTTCTGCGGCGCTCGCAACTGCATACAGATGCACGCTCTGCTGAAGACCAAAGCGTCGGCTTGTGTAGGCAGCCTGCTGGGTCACTCTTTTATGTCACGGCACCGGGGTAGCTGTCTGAAGCTCCGTAGTCACCCCGAGGAAAAGCCCGTGGGGTCTGTGTGAAGGAGCTTCGATCCCGCATGAAGAGCACCTTACATACTTATGAATGAGGAAATGAAAGGAGCGCATCACACGTACTGTATATGTTATTAAAATACATCTGGGGTGGCAGCACTGTAACCTCACATCTGCAGGGCCGCTGCTCCGATTCCCACAGACGGCTCTTTATGCGTAGAATTCTCATGTTACGCAAATCTTTAAATTCCTGCTATAGGTGGCAGGCTCATTGTAACCCGGTATTGCACTCAACCAAATCCTTGGGGACCCACAAAGTCTCCACATTTTTGCTCCCTCCCAGCTCCCAGCAATCTGAGCTGAATAATAAAGAAATCAGGAACACAGAATACCTGGTACAGGTAATCTGGGGGTATAAATGTGGATTGTCTTGGGCTCCCCAAGGCCTGAGTCGAGAAGCTGTGACGTACTGGCATCCTGTCCAGAGTGCCACCTGTGCCTTTTGGTAGGAGCTCCAGGTACTGGAGAAGCAATTATGGGATACGGATGGTCTTTCCAAGATGCTACAGACTGATTAGAATACATCAGTTGTGCTCTGCCGGGTACCAGTTCTGCAAATATGACTTTATCCTTGATGGGAAAACTGTCAGATTTTAAATCTCGCCTACATTCTCCACTATATCATACACAAGATACATGATCCTAAATTAAAGTATTCATTTAAACAGCTGAATACTGAGAGCTATGCTTTCATGGAATCTCTAAAAGCGAATGTTTAATACACTTTTTGTGGACACGCCTTTTCAGTTAAGGGCGAAGTGCATTGGACGATGCATGGAGATGCACAGCGGAGCTGGAACATTGAACAGATTTAAACTACTTTCCAAAGACCTAAATTTACTTTTTCAATGATTGCATATCATTAAAATTCCAGTAGACTTACAGTAGGGAGAAGACCAGTGTGTGGTACCTCATCTTTGGAAACGCAATCAAACACGCTTTGAACTTGATTGTATTTGCATGAAAATATCCTCACTAATTAGTGACTGCTCCCTGTCATTATCACCAGTGCGGTATGAGCCCCTGAGGTCAGCTGTGCTGGTATTCTGATTATGCTAATTCTTCCAGTATGACTGTGTACAACTCAGTCCATGTTTTTGCTCCCTCTCAGCTCTCTATCTGGAGCAAAAATGTGGACAATCTGGCAGGGAGCTAAGACGGAGGAAAAATATAGACGGGGTTGGGAAATCCTGCTGGAACAAATGCAGGCTAATTTATGGCCATGCGGCGTACATCACGGCCACATTCAACACCTGCCTGTGGGTTCCAGCAGGCATGAAGACAATGACAACGGAGATTGATGCCGACCCAGAAATATCTACATTTTGCTTTGCTTAAAATCAAGAAATACAAGTTAAAGGGACAGCTTCAAGTTTCACGCAAATACTGAACCTGGAGTTCCCTCTCTTTCTTTAGGAGTATTGATGCCTGATGAGGTGGTTGTCAGCAGTGGCCAAAGCAGTGGTCGGGCTCAGTGGTTTTGACACGGCATCCTCGCCTGCAAAGCCAGCAATTTCATGCACCATTGTCTAATGCGCTAATGAGCTTTGCATGGGTATAGTAATGCCACTCAAACAATATAATGACCTCATACTGCAGTGGGTTATTAAGTGTGCCACTTCCTACACCGGGGATGAATGGTTCTTTAGGTTATAAATAAGATCCATCTGTCACTAATAAAATAGATACATATGATATGCAGATGGTATGGGAAGATTTCATTAGGCATTTATTCATTTATAATGATGACATCAAGGTCAGATAAAGCCTAAGGAAACTATTCATGTGCCTGAAAATACCCTGTAACCCCCCCCCCCTCAATTTAACCCTGTGGTTTGCTCCATTCACCTTTGACCTTGAGGGGTCCTCAGGAACCACATGTAGAAATCAGTGCTCTATAAATGTACCTCTTGTTGCTTCTCTCTGGTATGTAAAACAATGCATGCATCATTACAATTAATTTATGAGTTATAAAGTTGGTGATAACCTTGTAATAACATTCATGGAGCAGTGAAACAGACTTGGGCACCACTTTGGGGCCATTTAACATTTTGTACAAGATGCCCCCTGCCTCCTGGTATTTACTACCTGCGGCTCTGTGCTCACTTCAACCCTGTACTGGATATTAGTTCTGGAAGGTGGATGAATGGATGACTCAAAATAAGTCATTGCTTCTCCAAAAAAAACTGCACAATTTGGACTGGTGAGTACTGTGGTTTGCACAAGGTTGAGGATAATGCCATTTTACATAATACAGCCAGAAGAGAAATAACTGAGGTTGTTCTGTTACTTTCAGGTTAACACTGGGCCTTACCAATAGACTCATTTAGCTCTGTTTAATATTCCAATATTCGTATTTTTAGGGTTATTCTATAAAATAGGTGAATAGAGGTTAAAAAGCATTACGTAGCCCTGCTGATAGATGTGACGGAGTCCAGCTAGACTGGATGGACTGTAACCAGCTTTCTGCTAGCCTATGTTCCGATGGGATCATCGATTGGAAAAAGCAGTGTACAGATCCAGCCTTACAAACAATGCAGAAAATGACAGCTTAGTCCAATAATGCCTGTACTCGTGAAAATTAAGAATCGATTCCATCTAAATGCAACGATCCTTGGCTTCGGCATTGTTTTGCAAAACAACAACGAAAAAATCATTTTAATATCGTACAGACATGTTGTTTGTGTTTAGACTCCTGGGATTATTCTTCTTTCAAACATTGCTGACCTGGCTTTTACCTTTTTCTCTGTTCGACTGAATCTGCAGGATACAAGATAAGAAACAGGTGTCCTTAAATCTGGGAACAAAAGATGATTGTGAGCTTTTACTCTGCTCGCTTAATCCATGAAGATTTACTATAGTCTTAAAGTTTTGCGATAAACTTAGGAATTACAGGCGATTGTTGCAACCTGCTGAAACAATGTTTGCCTTTCAGAGGTTTCTCTGAAAGCCGTAACACAGTTGTTACAATTGATTTAATGTTGAAAAACAGGGTATTCTTGGAGGGAAGTCAAAAAAGGCACGAAAGGCTTTAACGGAGTAGTATTCATGCAATCCAGGGTTCAAACATCAGATTCTTAATGTATCGTTCTTATGGGAAGCAGAACCTTATTTCCAAAAGCAACAAGGACTAAAAAATATTTTTAAATGTCAGAGATTGATAAACCTGCTGAAGATCACTGTGGTTAATGCCCTTTAGTGAGGAGTCTGATTATGCAATATGTATGTGAACTTGGCAATACTACAACAATAATGCAACATTGGTGTTGTTAGCTAAGAATCTTACTTAATGACACACCAGCTCTACTACAGCAGCAACCCAGATATGAGTGCAGCTCCTTACTCATCAAACCACCTGTTCGCAGTACCCACACCGCAATTCACCCCATGCCGACACTGCAGAAAATTTCTGAAGCAAAAATAAGCTACATTTCCTCTCTAGGTTCTTTTAGTGCGGCGCGTGCAGGTGGCGCCCTTTGGAAGGGCGGGTAATGGTCCAGGGGTTCACGGCCAGATTACTGCCGCAAGCTGATTGCCAGGTGTACTCGCTGCTAGGCTCCGGATTGTTAGTGCCAGGTTCGGGGTTGCCAGACTGTGTGTGAAGATTGATGGTCGCCCCCAATCCCTTCACTCCTTACTATTAGTATTAATGCCATTCAGAGACCTTTCTTCACAGAAAATGCTGTTTCCCTTTCACAACACTCTGGCTTTTCTTTCAAGATAATATTCCTCTTCATATATGGACAAAACTCTGGGTAACTGTCTGATGATCTCTAAGCCTAAAGTGCAGTAATTGATTAAACCCCGAGAGGCATTCTTTCTTTTCTTTCTTTCCCCAAAGTCTTTTAGTTTCATTAAATATTTAGGGAGCACTAACCTTGACTGAGAATTTCTAACAAGGGGACAGAATATGTTCAGATTATGCTGTAAAATAATTCTCTCGAGAACATAATACAAATTTCATCAAAGTTTTTTTTCTGTTCCCATTTTACCTTCCAGCTCTTTCTCTCTAGTCGGTCACATCCCTTATGATTACACATCCCCGTATGTACTCAGCTACATACTATAACAACACGTAAGCAATAAATAAATAGCTTCATATTTTCTCGCTCATTACAGCACATCGATATTATTTGTTTTATTCAAGGCTTAAGTTGTACTGTGTTCTGTCAAAACAGGACACTTGCAATTTTGCTTCTACCATTTTACTAGAATCAAGTTAAGAAACAAAATCAGTGTTCAACTATTCTGCATGTGCCTCAAACGGTTTTAGCTTTGCAACCCTTTCTATTACTGTTCTGAGAAAAAAATGGATTGAATTCCAGTAGTGTCCATCAGCTTAAGAAGCAGCTTAACTTCCACAGTGAGAAACCTTTTGGTTGTCCTTTAGATGTAGAAATTGGAGGCATTTGGGAAGATCTGACATCATCACCCATCTATCTTCTACAGAATCATGGTGAATCAGAAGGCTCGACACTTGCATTCCACAGGCAGCTACTGTATGTCCTACCCATTTCCAGACCACCTGAAGTTAGGCAGGTTTGGGCCTGGCCAGTACTTGGATGGGAGTCCAGGTAGGAAAGCTGGCTTGCTGCTGGAAGTCTTGGTGTGGCTAGCAGGTTAGCCCATCCTGTGGTCTATGTGGAATGCAGTGCCCCAGTGACGGGGAAACTGTGCTGTAAAAATGGTGCCGTTCTTCAGATGAGGCATAAAACTGAGCTCTCTTTGGTCATTAAACATCACAGGGTGGTACCCTGATGTCCTGGCTAAAAAAGTACCCAATGTGGCCCTATCAAATCACCCCCTATATCTAATTAGTGAATTCGCTCCTGCCCCTTCAGCACCTTAGCTACTGTGTGGTGAGCGTACTGGTACAGAATGGCTGCCGTCGCATCATCCAGGTGGGGGCTACACAGTGGTGAGGGTTGAAGTGGCTCCCCATTGGTTCTGTAAAGCACTATGGGTGTCTTGAAAAGAGCTGTATAAGTGTAACATTCATTCATTAGCTAGAGGAGATGCATGAAAACTCAAGGGTGGGAATCAAACCCATTGCCACGGAGATGTGAGGCTACAGTGAGCAATCCAGCCACCTAATTTCAGCTGTTGATTATATCCCAATAAATATTTAAAGATTTTGGGGGGGGGGCTTTCTTGGATACTTTTCAGGTGGAATTATATCAACTTCTAAAGGCTGATTTACTTGCTAAATTAAAATGCATTATACAGGAAAGTATGCAATTTAACAGTTTTAATAGCAATCTATCAAAATTTTGCAAGATATTAAACAGGGTTAACAAGAGAGGTCTTTGTTTTTGCCCTGTGATAGATTCCCAGACTAGTCTTTTCCATAACCTTGGAATAAATGATATTCTTTTAAGTACTATGCGGCGGTCTTGAGAGTTCGGAAATGCTGAACAAAGAAATTGAAAAAGTGGAAAAAGAGCCTGATTGATTGTGCTATTAGTTAGATTATCCACCCCTTGCACACTGACTCTATGACTCGCAGAATTTTGAAGTGTGGGCGTGCCCCTTTACGGATACGTTGGTGTGCCCCTTTAGGGATATGGACCTCATTTCGTAACTGTGAACTGCTATAGATTTCCACAGAGCTTCAGATCTCCCAACTGGAGTATCTCATTACTAATTCCATTAGTCTCTTCTCGTAATTTCCTTGTAAAGCCTGGGTGGAAAATAAGGATAAACAAAAGCCGCTTTCCTTCCAGGAAACACTGGGTCTTGTGCTTATGCTGTTGCGAAAGGGGAAGCCTGACTATTAATTCAGGTCGGAGAAGCCGGCCTGGTGCCTAACCCTTCTACCGTCTCCAGCTGGCGTGTGGCATTTTCTGAGAAAACAGAAATCATTTCCTTCCCAAGAAGGCGTCGGTGTGTGTGAAGACGAGGTTTTGCCATGTCAAAGCCTGACAACACTGATGGAGACATAGACACGTTTGACTTTTCACCACCTGAATGTGGTCTTTCATGGATTAGAGCACAATACATTTTTGGCTGGGAATAAAGCGAGATTAGAAAAATCGCATCCATTCACGCATTTATCTGAAATTTATTAGCGAGTATGTCGGGCATTGCTGTGACAGTGCCGTGTTCGGATCCTTTTTAAGTTTTACGGAGGTGAAGTAAAGTTCGTGGTTTTTTAGTCCGGATTAAACGGGTTCGCTCCGACAAGAGTCTCGTCTTGTTTTGTCTGCTGCCAAAACATAAGATAAATCTCAAGCGATTTAGCTATTGAAGAGCACATCAGTGCACCTGTTATGTCTGTCATCTATAATGCAGCAGTACCAGATTACTGTGTGTCTGCTTCACATCACATTTTATCCCTGTTATCAATCGACTCGGATGTGGATTGTGTGTAGTCATATTCAGCTTTTGTTTTGGAGGAATATTTATAGTGTACAGTTGTTAATTTGCATATCTGGTGAGTCATCTTCATGAGCCTGCCAGCCACTGCCCCCCATCCCCCACCCATTTATAGGGACACATCACGCATTTTACAGTGTGATGAGCCTGACTGCATAAGGAAAGGAGCTTGTGTTTTCTGTGTGCAGTGTGTACACTTAAGGTAAAGCTTACCAATGGACCATTACTTGTGCTAAAGCAAAGTTTGGTGTGAGAGAATGAGACCGATTCACACATACATCCATCTGTCCATTATTCATAAGCAACATCCAATCCAGTGAGCTGGTGCTCATCCTGGCAAACATGGGGGGCCAGGGACACCCTGTACAGGATGCTAGTATGACTCATTTTATTCATATTTCTACCCATAATTTTAAAACATATTACTAAAAAATAAGCAAGTATACAACAAGCATGCAAAATTTAGTTCATGGACATGCATGTGGGGCGGCATGGTGGTGCAGTGGTTAGCACTGTTGCCTCACACCTCTGGGACCAGGGTTCGAGTCCCCGCCTGGGTCACATGTGTGTGGAGTTTGCATGTTCTCCCCATGTCGTCGTGGGGTTTCCTCCGG
>JAODJX010000053.1:4699882-4715650 GCA_026776945.1 Isichthys henryi | reverse complement strand
GTGCCATCAAAACGTGGGGCCACGCCTTTGTAAGCATATCCTCTGCACATGTCACGATAGATTCTAAGTCCTGGTGGTTAGTGCCATTAAAACGTGGCGCCACGTAAGCATATCCTCTGCACATAAATAGTATCATGGAGTTTATTTCTATAAAAGTCATTTCTTACTGAGTTTTTTTTATAAGATCTACTTACAGATATGAAACTCAAGTAAGGTCTGCATCAAAGTCAACTCCCATTGTACAAGGACAGAAATTTACAGAATGAGAAGAACCTAAAAGAGTCGAAATGCTGCATAAATTGATAAAGAAATGTAGGTTTGAAACCTGTAGTGGGCTGATTATCAACATGCAATCAACCATAGACTGGTTTCAAGATGCACGATCTCTTTTGGCCATGTGTTGGAATGCTCGCTCGTTCAGCCACACTTGGTTACAAAGAAACTAAAGACTACTAAGTATACAACAATACAAAACAATACAAGATAGCCCAAAATAATACAGTGCAAAACAATACAGAAGGCAGAAAACAATGCAAATCAGTGCAAAACAGTAAACAATGCAATACAATAAAGCAATACAAGAGTGGAAAATGATAAATGCAGTGTAAAACAATTTACTGCAAAACAATAAAGACAGTGCAAGACTGTGTGAAAACCAGACAATGTGACAGTAGAATGATGGATAAAATGACGTAACACTGCTGGTTTCATCATCTTCTCATTTGTCTATGGGGTTTGAGCTGCCGTAGACAGGCAGCATGCGGGAATCCCTCTTACAGTCCATTACAAGGCCCAGCACCAAGCACCTGAGGGCAGCTGGCTGCCCCGGCTAATTCGACGTGACGGGTGATCCCGTTTCCTGATTATGGGGCTCGAGTGGAACAAGGACCCCGGAGCACCTCCAGTGATCTGGCGACGAGTGGTGATTCACTGCCAGGTCGGCTTAAAAATCCCCCAGCTACGGCCATTAATCACAGGCCAGAAGGCCTGGCCCTGTCTCTTCACTGGCACAGCAAACCTGGAACATCGGATCTGAGCAAAGGGGAGAGGAGTGTTTGGGGAGGACGCTGCCACTGGAATGCCGTTCCAGCCCATTACTGCAGTGACCAGGGCGCAACAACGACAGACCATCAGCGCTGGGCATGAACAGCTAAATCGCCAGCAGGCACGTGAATCAAATGACGATAAAACGGATCTCAACTCTAATGCATTCCACAGCATACGAAAGTGACAGACACTTCGGGGGTGGTTGACTGTGTTAATGTATTCCAAAACTGACACTGGGGGGCTCCCATGCAGAGCAGAAGAGTCTCATCTCCCTTGAGTCCTTGTGCACAGCCCTTATCCCCCTAAAATTCTTCATGGGTAAATGGCATGAGCCTGTGCTCAGACTCTAACCTTCATCCTCACCTGTGTGAGAATGTCTGCGTATCTCAAAGGACAGCAATATGTAAAAAGTAGCACCTCAATGCATCTGTACATATGTTAAGTGGCATCATCTCTTTTCATTTGATAATTCACAAGGTGTTGATATACCCTATACAATGAAACGATCTGACTGAAATTAGTGTTGTGTTCCAGGTCTGAGATTTGAACCAGCAAACTTTATTTAAAACCCAGCTCATTAACCTCCAGGATATGTTTTTCCTCTTGGGTTTCAGTTTCGAATAATTCAATTGAAGAAAAAAAAATCATTCAGCCAAACCTTAGCACGTCACCTTCAGCACAGTCCAATGTTGATTAATCAACGGCGTTGTCTATAGAATGAGCTGGGATGTGAAGAATCAGCAGGATTACGGTAACGACATCTTCACAATGACTTTTTAGCTCATTTTAAACACAAGCAGATGCTCCAAACAAAAGAGAACGTGATCCAGCCAGCTGCATATGGTATGAAGCTCAGGTAGCTCTGTAAGCATGTGCAAGGCTGCGACTCCCAGGGATCCTTCTGAAATGAGGCTTTCAGATAAACCCCAAGGCCGACTCCCTTTAAGGCCTTTGGCAATCAAAGGCAGATTTTGAATCCTGGCTGTGTTTCGCTAAGGACCCCGCCTGAGACACAATGGCACCTTTAAGTTTTTTTCATTTATGTATCACGGATAATGTTTGGATTCGTGTATCACGTTTAACTGCTAATCCATGCATGCCAAAGCAGTTAGTTATCCTACTTCTGCATGACAGCATGAACCTTTCTGATGCAAGACTCTATGATCACTCTGCTATTTACTGCCCTTTTGGACACATTATAATATTTAAAGGTCAAAAAGGTAAACAATAGAGGAAATAGGATTTGCACCATAGTTAGGGAAGAAATGTGGTTTCAGGAGCTGCAGTAGGTGGGCTTACTGTGCTGTGTCAGTCACTTTAACCTACTTCCAATTGGTTGTTTCTCTGAATCCTACTGGGTTGAACAATTGACTGATGGCAAGATGCGATGCAACGACCTTGACTTCTTCCATCACTAGGGGCTGCTTCCATCTCGGAGCTGCCCTCTGGTGGCCTGTCCTGGTGGTGTCATACTGACCTCTCTCCTCCTTTACAGCAAATCAACAAAGTCCCTAGCTATGAATTTTGTAATTAAGAAGGCAGAAAACTCAAGGGACTTCACTCCCCAGTGTGAAGATACGAATGGCTTGTGGAGCACCTCCTTCGCAGTCACACCCCTGTCCTTTTATTATATAAAGGGATCTGCAGCCGTTCCAGCCTGCCAGACCTGAGGAAGCAGCCACAACGCCTTAAAGGTGAATTTTAATTAGCAAGCACCCTCCAATAGCAAACTCATGAGGCGTAATTAAAATAAATGCCACATTCATCGTCTCACAACTGAATACGCATAATATGAGGCCTGTGTGGTGGTGATGGGGAGGGGGGTGTTGTGTCTTACCCCTCAACAGGAAAATAGAAATAAGGCGTTGGGAAGGACACGTCAATCCACTTGAGGTGAAAAAAAACAATATGCATGAGTGTGCCCCCTATTGACAGTTTTGTGCAATGGCAAGAATACACTTTCTCTCTGAAAAGATTTCCAGTTATGTCATTTTGGGTCAGCATGAATAAGTGATTCATAGACGTTGGTGCAGCCAAACACTGTCGGTTCTTGTGAATGGAGATTAAAACGAACACACAAAATTCTGTCCTGTACTGACACCGCAGCTCAGTATCTGATTACTTGAGTTTCATATCTGTAAGTAGGCTGAAGACTGACAGACTCAGATCCCTGATGGCTGATCCCTCTGCTGGTGACATGTGGGAATGCTACTTGCTGATTGGAGGGATGAGATGATATTCAGCGCCGGCTGCCAATCGATTACAGACTCATCATAATCAGCCAATGCCAGTCTGGGAGAGCTGGGGGGGAGGAGAGTAGTATAGAACTGTCAGGCTTCTTTTCAAATTAAATCAGCCCTTTAATTATCTGAACATCAGTGTTGTACTCTTGGCCATTGCAGGGTAATCGCTAAATTCCAGTACCCAGTAACACATCCCAGTACTGAATTCACTGATAGTCGTACACCAACATATTTATTTTCTACCCACCCATCCATCTTCCAACAGCTGCAATACAGCTTGACAGGCTACCTGCAGCCTTCCCCTGGTAAAATAGTGCCCCAGGCTGGGGGACACCATGGATGGGATGCCAGTCCATTACAGGGCACATAAATGTACACAATCACAATCACCATCATCATCAGCACACAAATTGGAGGGACTGGACTCCAGAGCCACCATGCAGCCAGCTGAATATCTAGCACATCAGTTAACTAGTCACCATATTGCTGTCAGGTGACAGGGTTGCCTCCCCCATGTAAGGCTGGGGGTGTGAATCCCATCTCTTCTGTGTGGGTGTGTGTGTGTGTGTGTGGAGAGTTTTGTGTTGTCCCCTTGTTGAGTGGATTTCCTCCTGAGGCCCATGCAGTTAGATAAATGTAGGTGTCTTTAAATTACCAATAATGCAAGTGCCCTGTGTCACCTGGGATGGGATCCAGCCACCCCCCACCCTCCTCCATCGCCCTTTCTGGGGTGAGTGGTTAGAAGATGGATGGATCACTTATGAAAACAACACTCAGTTCACATTTCCTCGGTTGTCGGAAATATGAATAGATACAAAAATGTGATGTTCTCAAGTTTGCTTAAATTAGAACGTCACCAACACGTAGGAAGCTCATTTGGGGGGGTTGGGTGTCGGGATCTCAGTGTCACAGAAAGTCACACTGTACAGGTCATGTGACATTCATACCGCTGTTGGAGGTCAAAATTAAATTCTTATCCCAGGTCACAGTATAACACTGTTTACAGAAAGCTGAGCCACACCAACTGAAACCTAATTAGCCTCTATACCTGTTTATTCAGCAAATTTATGCATTTTTGTAAACTGCACATAATTTGTGTTTATTTTATATTCTGTTTCTTTCTTTTTACTGACCACTAAAGAGATCACTCAGTATTCCCCTTTGTCAATATGTTAGCAAACTATAGAGTGCATTACTTTGTACATCATACACTTACAGAGTCTTTTATAGAGCGTGAAAAATTACATGCTCTATAAACAGAGAGCTTGCAGATAGCCGGAAATGGAGAAGACATCCATATAGCTCATTTAAACCATTCTGGTTTGGCAACAAGGTACATTCAACGACACAGTGAAGACCCCTCCATTTCAGGCTGCCTTCCAGATGCCCGTTCGAGAAAAAGTTGCCATCTTCTGTCGTTTTTCAACTGTGGATTACTGCAGTGGCCCCCGCCTCCCTTAGGCCTATGTAGCACCTAAAGTGCTTCACTCAGTGTGCAGCCCCAGGTCATTAAACGTGGACACGGTTCCGCTGAAAAAAGAAGCACTATGCCAGGCGGCCTGAAGGGACGTCAATGACGGGAATCAGCAGGGAGTCAGCAGCTGGAAGCACGGCGCTGCGGCGTGAGAAACCGCACAGATGTACGCATGACAAGTGCCGGCAGCCAGAAATAACCCAGGAGGTTGTGCTGTTGGAGTGAGGACTCAGAGATGGGCTGACATCTTTCTCATTTTGGAATTCTGCCTGCTGGAGAAAATGATTAGACTTTGCTCGCCTCTGTTTATTACGTCACGTTATATTCATTATTTAGCTGACACAGCTGCTTAAATGCTTCTATTTGCACTTATAAAGTCATATGGCTTACAATTACAATCAGACAATTTCATGACCCTAAATTCTCAAATATGAAAATGTAGGGTGGCCAGATAATCCATGTTAGGGAGGTGGATTTACAGTATAAACTACCATTTCAATCAAAAGGACCTGGATTTCACTTTAGCACTGAGTTCTTGCTGTGTGCTGATTGGTCAGTCTCCTATAATCATGTGTGTCTCACTAATGTTAATGTGGAACAGCTGGATGAGTCTTTCAATCGAGGAAACAAATCAGTCAAAGAGCAAGAAGAACTGAACTATTTAGCCAAACAAAGGAGTCTTTCAGATTTAAAGTAGTTTGTAAAACCTTAAGTAACTGAAAATGTCCCTCCTGGTCCCACTATGGAAATGTTCTCCCTTTTGAAAATTAAATGTAGTACCTGTTAGCTCAGCCCCATAACTACTATCCCACCTGTTGCTACATTTCCATGTCTATAAGAGGCCAACCATATGCAGCCCTGAGCTTTTATGGGGCTCATCCCTTTAAAACACTTGTCATCGTGTGGAAAAACATGACGAAGGAAATTATTGGGTGATTAAGCAGTTTCTCTTTCATAAAGTTTTTGAAATATTTATTTCCCTGCTGGAAGCAGAGCTGATGCAGTCCCTTGACTGAACACATAATTAATAATAAACGACAACAACACTGTCTTTGCTTTTGCCTTCTTTTAAAAACACTGACGTCAATGGAGCGTTTGAGTTGACAGCCAATTGTTTCTGAAAGACGCGGCAAATCGGCACTGAGCAACAAGACGCCACTATCGCAGTAACGTTAACTGCAAGACGAATCACATTTATAACTATCGAGGTAGAAGCAGATCCTACAGCATTGTGCAGTTCCTCACATGAATGCGTTTCATTTTGTTTGTGTTATTCCTCTTAATGTTCTTGCTTTTCCTTTATGGGTGAAGAACACACAGGATCAATCAAGTGCTAGTATTTAACATCTTTCATAAACAGTTGTTGTAAGATATTTGACTTTTTCTCCATGCCAAGCTCAGTTTCCTATTTTAAATAGAAATAATAAATAAATATACTGTCAAAGAGAATAAATGATGACACTTCTTGCAGTCTTTGACTGAACTGGTATATTTTTATGTTGTTAACTTTTGTACACAATACTTCTGCTTCAGGAGTTTAGCTAAATAACAAAAAAACTCCAGTGCTAGATTATTTCAATTATGTTTGGTTGGGTTTCATATAAAAATTATACATCAAACAAATTTTAGACATCTGGTCTCTCATTTTCTCTTTCCAGGATTTTCAAAATCTGTAAACCCCCCCCACTTTAAAATTCAGGCTAAATTAGAAGGTATACCTCCTCTGGACGACCCCTGCTCCAAATCACATATAGAAGCTCGGGAGGGGGGGGGGGGGGGCTAATGCGTTTCATGCTTTGTCGGAGGGGGTAAGCAAAAGAGGCCATGTTCATTAACTTTTATCTATTCATTGCCTTAGCAGTGGTACCCGCAGCCGGTTACCATGGAAACAGAAAGTAAGGAGGAGGAGGAGGAGAACAAACAAAACTTGATATACAACCGTGGCGGCTAATAATGGCAGCTATTCACAAGAATGCGTCGTTCAGAGATTAAAGGCAGCACACGGCGTCTCCCATACATAAAACAATTAGCACTCCATCCAGGCCCAAAACAGACGAAATGACTGAGAGAAGCTTCTAGAACGGATTCTTTTCGTAGAAAATAGGTTCATTTTCATTGCTTCCCTGCTTTGCTGTTTATGCTTCATATGTAACTTGACAGTCTTCCTTTCGAGTTCTCTGCAAGCATCGTCATACTCCGCCGATGCAGAGGGCTGGTACACTCATTGCCAGGCCCCGCCCATCATTAGGCCCCGCCCATAGTTAGGCCCCGGCCCACCCAGACTGCTACAGCAATGGCTCATCCCATCTCATTTCCTCCCTTACATATCCCTTAAAAAATATCAGGAACTGGGGAAGTGACCCCTGCAGATTGTCATTGGTTAAATAAATTGGGTAACTGGTTGAAATGGGAATAAGAGTTTCAGGTGTTAGTGATGTACTTATTTCGCTCATTCTCAACCCACAAAGGCCAAGTCATGTTATTGTCCTTCCTTAGAGAAGACAGTCATTTAAGTAAACACCACAGAATCTGCATTATCCCCCCCGCCCCCCACCAAAGTAAACCAGTGCTAATATTATTTGAGAAATTCAGTTCTCAATGACTGATGACTGATGTATGACAGATGTAAGACCTGCCAGCTCCTACCCAGGAATCACAGAAGTTAAATATGATTGACACATCCTGCATTGTGCACCTGAAAGGGAATGATCATAAAGTCATTTCTACTTCTTCTCTTTGTCTTTGTCCTTCCCACTTGCAAAGCTTTGTCTGTTTTCTTTCTTTTGACATATAAGGGTAAAGTGAGTGGCACTGTGACCTCACGCCCCGAGGGCTGCTGAATCGTAGCCCTGGGGATTTCTCTCCAAAAAACGTGCGACAAGTGGCTCAGGGGGACTGGTGGCCGTAAATTGCCCCTTTCCTGGAGAAGGAAACGGGTCCACATTGGATAAGTTGTTGTGTAAGATAGGAAAAATGGAAGAAAACCTGAATAATTAGCACTGAATTGAAACAGCACCTACTTTCTATTGTCTTTTTTCCTTTTCTGGAGAAGTTATACCCAAGTTGTCTGTGAAGATTCTCAGTCATGCAGCTGGACTTCTCTCTTGCAAGGTAGAAACGTTTCACTGCTCATCCAAGCACCTTCTTCAGTTTTTTTATACCCAAGTTGACTCCTTAACAGCTGTATGGGTGTTTTGTACTGTTTGCTTTGTAGATAAAACATCTGCCTCATAAATAAATGTAAATAAAACATTTTGGTGAACTGAACTGGCTGCTCCACCCCGACAGCAGAATCACCCGATTGTGGATAACCAAAGTCTTCCCAGAATGGCTTAATTAAGGGCAAAAAAAGCTCATCAATGCATTTTAGTGTCTAAAGCTAAAGCAAGCAGAGACAATATGGCTGAGCTGAAACCTAGTCAGAAGATGGTCCATTACATGCAGATCATACCTCAGATCCTCCAAAACACTCTGTCACAGCTTCATTCATCTCCTATAAACCCAATTTCCCCAAGCAAAATGAACCTGCTAGAGTTGTATCACCATCTTCTGGGATCACATGCGTTTTATTCAAATTGCTTTCAGTTCCTATCTGGTATGATAGTTAATAACATGCACAGTAAGTATCCACGATGGTTTCAGGACCTGATGTCTGTTGAAATGGTCTGTAGAAGCTGTGAAGAAACTCCTCAACCAGACCTTCTTAAAATCTCAAGAGTCTTAAGGGGTGAACTTATTATACAAAGTGCATGCTAATAGTATGTATCCCTGTCTTTGAAATTTTAGCAAGGCGTCTGTCACTCAGGAACCACCTGTCTGAAACAGAGTATTGCCAAAAATAACACAAGCATGAGAAAGATCTGTCAGCAAGAATTGGCCGCTAGGAAAAAAAGAAAGAAAATCATGCAAAAAATTAGAGGTTGGAGTTCAACACCCCAAGAGAAGTGAGAATTACAGAAAGCAGGAGGTGAACTTGAGTGATGGGTAACCGTGGAGACGATGCTTCGTCACACTGTGCGCCCGCAAGGGCCGATGTACAGTGACACGTTTTGATGCGTGTAAGTGGATCTGTGTTCACAGCGATCACACACCGCTAGCGCTTAGCTTTGTGCTACTGATGGAATTTAACTCATGGGGAAGAATAGTTTGAGACCCTGGCACTAATTACTTATATTCATCAGTTAAAAATTGAGATTGAATAAAAAAACAGCCCCCCTGTAGTTCTGCGGGACTGCAGCCATAAATGACACGGAACCCATTCTTGGCAGCCCTGTTGCTGCAGATCCTTACATTCAATGGATTCTGGGAGACCAGAAAGATGATGTCAGTGTTGCGGTGGTGAACAGGCAAAATCCTTTCTCCACAATCTTGCTCATCCAGTTGTCACTGCAGGATTGGATGCCAGCCTAGATAAACCCACCTCCTGCCCCTGTAAACCCCAGCCGCATGAGGCCAGCAAGTCCTGACAGCACTAATGGTGAGTGTCTGGCCGCGACTTTTGCTCTCATTACCAGGGCAGGCACCATAGAAAATTGTCTGCACGGTGACACCGTCAGGGCGGCCATCGCTACCCCTCCATGGGACCCATCCTTTCATCTCACTTCTCATCTTCTGATATTAACAAGCATCTAGCGAGATCACAGTCATGGATCCTACTTTCTACACAGAGGGTCTAAACATACCCACATACATATTTATGTCTCTTTTATTACTTATGTGAAATATTCTTTCCCCCAAAAGTGGTGTACAGTGAGAAAGCAGGGGTCAGACAGTTCCCAGAGCAATTAGGCTTAATATCCGCTTCCGAAGCCCTAATGGTAAAATGGGATCTGAACCAACGACATTCCTACCGTGGGCACAAGCCACAGCGCCACACACTGCCGATAATATTTATGATTACTGATCCAGAGTTTGATGTTCTCTGTTTAGAAGATGAAATTTATTAGTACTCATGGTCGTAAATCGTACATAAATCGTACTAATTGTGTAAATATCGTCGGATGTCAATTATGCAGACATCATGTGCATATTTATAGACATGCTAACAAGTTGGTTCTATTAATTTGTCATCTTGTTTCGCATCCTTGGTGACGGCCCCATGTGATTAATATGAATCAAGTGGCAATGAACAGCATCTGTAATCATACGGGATGCAGTAATCAGCCCCTTATAAAGGAGAAGATAGCCCACAGTGGGAGACCCGGGGGGAAGGGTGGAGGATGTAGGCACTCCTCCTCTTTCTTGGGACAGCCAATCAGACGACTGTTTGGGATCCCTGGAGAACGCTGCTGAACGGTGATGTCATCGGATTCCATTTTTGCTCGCATTACATCACAGAGAGGTGAGCGACAGTGTGATCCCCGTGCCATCCCCGTGCTAACAAAATAATTACCAAGTGGGGGGGAGGGGGTGACGTTTGTATTATTCCTCCTGTGCAAGATTGCTCTGCAAAAGAGACACTGAGTAGTAGGGTGAGAAGAGGTAAAATTAAATGGATAGAAGTGAGTGAGAGACAGAGAGAAAGAGAGAGAGAGCTGGGCCAATCTGACAGAGTGGGAGTAAAAACTAATTAGGACATACCAGGCTTCACCAATCAGGCTCCAGCTAATTTGTTGTGAGCACTCTGTCGCCTTTGCACACGCCGAAAGAGGTCACTAATATGACTTACATTTCCACGGATTCACTGAACCGACACACCTGCCATCGTCTTAAGTCTTATCTACGGACAATAGACATCTAGCAAGGGCACCTCTCGAGTCAGCGATCGAGCAGACAAATCATATCCCCCCATCATGAAGCTTATATGAATATGTCCATCCATCCATCTTCTAACGTCTTGTCCTGGTCATGGTTTCGGGGGGGCGGGGGGTATTTTAATGAGGGCTTCCTTTCCTGAATTTATCTACATCTTGTGACAGCACACTGATCTACTGAATCATTAAATAAACAGGATGCTTGGAGAATGGAAAGTGATACTAAATAAATAAGCAGTGTCTTGTCCAGGAGACCCGGCAGACCTGCACATTATTGCTAATCTCGATTGTTTTTCCGTTTCCGGGAAACACACACCGAGGGAGGCGAGGCTATTTTCAGCCAGACATTCATGCTGTCAATGAATCAATCAGATGTTGGATCCATTAGCACCCCTCCCCCTAGGAAACAGCAGAAATGGAATCTTCAAGTTCCACTTTGGTGGGAGTGGCAGAACCATGTGACTGGGGTGGGGAGGGGGGAGCTGTAGCGGGGAATTTGAGAGTTTAATGAACAAAGGAGTGGAACCAGCGCAGATGGTGGGTTTAGCACTGGAGAAGATACAGAGGAGATTAAGCAGATGAAAGAATTTGTGAAGCTGTAACAAGGCCTGAGCTGTTGGGATCCAGGTTCCTGGTCTATAGGGGCCAAGAGGGTAATATCATTAGAAGTTTCCTACTGGTTGATGGGTTCAGTCACATAACTTTGGCCTCTCCCAGTATGTCCAGACCCTTCTCCCCTGTTACAGAATGCCATCCCTTTATTGACAGCATGGTGCTTTAACACGTAACAGCTGATTGGCTGGGTGGTTTTAGAGCATCAAACATCACGTTCCCTATGAAGCATGAAAAAGTAAAAGAGAACCAAGAGAGCAATGCAAGTTTTTTCCCTGGTTAAAAATAAAGATGCATACGGGAAGTTTGTTACAGGGCAGCTCTCGCCTCTTTTTCTTGTTGTTTTGCTTGTTAAAGCAGCAGAACCCAGTCGGATCCAAGGGCTATACAGGGAAGAGGGGAAGGTGCTTCTGACGGTGGACCTACAGCCCTGCATCACAAACAAGCCAGATAACATCGCCAGCGGGGGCAACTGGCACTGAGCAGACATACATACTGTATAGGCAAGAAAGGGAACGGGGGAGGTGTGCAGCTCAGAGGGTCAGGACTTTGCGCCTCTGATTGGAAGGTTGCTGGTTTGAATCGCATCCTCGGCAGAGTGATGTTGCCACTGGGCCCCTGAGCAAGGCCCTTAACCTCAGTTACTCCAGGGACTCTGCTGGTAGCATATTGCATCACTTAGAATAAATAAAATATAAGAAAAATGGTTTTAACTAACCAAGGTGCCACCGCTAGAAAACCAAATATATGAAATACAAATAGAACACAAAGACGTCACTTATGTGCCAGCTGCCAATAAAGGCCTCATCTCCCCCATCTACCCGCTTGCATGCATAAATCTAGGTAAATTTGAGAAGTAAACATACTTACCTAATACGAATCTTTGAACAAGTACAGTTAAGAGCGGTTAGGGCAGATCCTTCAATTTCGGCTTTTAGACAGCTGAATATACGGAGTGAAGTCCCACCCCCCACTGTCATGGCAACAGCTGCATTCACATGTCACATGATCCCAAACTCATAGCCAATAGGCTCATTATTATCAGGTGTGTCTACAGGGCAGCTGCATTAATCACTTATTACCAAAAAACAGAATGGTGTCTTTTTTCTAAATAGTTGGTTTGTTTATTTTTTTTTTTTGGGGGGGGGGGTAATTGCAGTTTGACAATGTAAACTGTGGCTGTTTTCCCCCAAAAAGCAAATGAATATTTGCTAACAGGGAACAGGACAGCATGAGCCATAAATGCGACAGTGATGAATGATTTTTGTAAATTCTCGCTTTAAGCAGATTTTCTGCTGATGTGGGATTCCTTACCAGGCTAATCTCAACAGTTAGTAGTGGCAAGTTTACCAAGTTACCTGCCCGTGCGCTTGTGTGTGCCCCTCCGCCTCCCCCCGCTTTCCCCCCACAT
Source organism: Isichthys henryi (assembly GCA_026776945.1). Classification (NCBI taxonomy): domain Eukaryota; kingdom Metazoa; phylum Chordata; class Actinopteri; order Osteoglossiformes; family Mormyridae; genus Isichthys; species Isichthys henryi. Next base: position 4,703,110 of record JAODJX010000053.1, on the reverse strand, counting down.
TCCCCAGCCTCCCATTGAGGGAGGGGCTCATCAAACACAACACACATGGGAGCTATTCCAAGATCTCATCTTTCCCATCTTATTCAATATATATTCATAAGCAGCATGGCTTAATTGCTTTAACTGCTGAATCGACAGTATGAAAAGGACATGCGGGTACAGCAGACATCATCTCGGAAAATACTTAGCCAAAGTCCTGTCCGCACACGCTGAAGTCATTACGGTTATGACTGGCAGGCACACGAGGTGTGATAAATGTGACACCCATTCCCCCAAAAATCACGAGCACTATTATACATGCACATTTAAATGACTGTGCGTGGAGGAATAATTGCCAGTTACATTCTGAAAAGAGGACATTTTGTTGTACCTTTGAGCAGAGCATTACTCTTTCAATTAGGATTAATAAAATAACCAGGGGCCTATTTCATTGGGACAGGATGCAGCATTTCTTCCTGCTTGCTTAGCCAGATAATGTGTTGGATTTAAGGTGGTCTGGGCTAAATGAACTTCATCTTCGTTCACTTACATATAGCCCAGACTACCTTAAATAGGTTATCCAGCTAAGGAAGAAATCCTGCTTTATGACAACTTTATGGCTCTGATGTCAAAGGCCCCGATTGGCCGGTGGAACACGGACAGTCACTGAGGATGTCAGGGTCCACCGATACCCGGCTGCCAGTTTCCTGAGCACGCTCTGAACAGCATCTGTTACTAGGTAGCGCCGTAAGCTGATCTACAGTTACAGATTCTCACCAGTGGGAAGAAGGTTTCCCAGCGCAGCCCGTATTTTAATTAACTGAATAAAAAGCATCTGTCGATGATGAGCCTCTTGCCAGAGTCGTCGCTCAAAAACCACAGTACAAGGTGGGGCAGCAAAAAAACACAAGAAAACACTGGGTCATCGCATGTGTTTCGAAGGTGTGTTTTGTTAAAGAGGAGGTCAAAACAGCCTCAGGACTGAAAAAATAAATAAAGGAGAAACCGAGAGCAGAGAACCTTTCAAAAGGCTCTCAGACACAAACATGTATTTCCATCCCTGCTGCAACTTTGCACGCCCTCATATCTGATATTCGCCTCCGGGGGAAATCGGCAGTGGAGCCCCAGAAATTTATTGATTGATGGGCCCCAGGTCAGAAGCGCAGCGGGATAAAGGATTTTTAGGTGCAAAGCAAGGGGACAAAATCCTAAAAGCCGGCTGCCAAGTAGAGCCTCTGAAAGAGCATCTGGATTTCAATACAAATGTAGCTTTTGTGATAAGGCACCAGTATTCTACTATAGTGACAAGAGCATTCTGTGAATACTAACAAAGTAAGGGAACAGTGTGTAGGGAGAGGCTTAACTCGAGAAACAGGACTGTATATACAGTACCCATCAAAAGTTTAGACACACCAAGCCTCCTTCAAAGCAGAGTCATGGTCTCGCATCATATGACCTTGTCACCTGACCTAAACCCAGTCGAAATGGTTTTGTAGCAGTTTGACCAGAGAATGAAGGAAAAGCAGCCAATGACTGCTCAGCATATATGTGGGACCTCCTGGACAGCTGGAAAAGCATCTCAGGAGGTCACCTCTGTAGAGGAGACAGTAGGGTCAACTAGTCCCCGGAGTAATTGGGGTTAAGGGCCTTGCTCAGGAGCACAATGGTGGGATCAGTCTGCCGACCACCGGATTTGAACCAGCAACCTTCCCAAACCACACAGCTGCACCCCCCAGCCCCGCCAAGCAAATTATTGTTTTTTTAATAATTTCTCCATAATTTACACCCCTGATTTGACACAGAGATGACAGACTCTATAGAGACAGAATGGCCAGAAGATTAACACCAAGATGCCAGGCATGTTCCCTCTAAGCCACCCTAGGGTAGATGGATAGTAAAAGTCCAAATAAAACCCAGTGTATCCCTTTAAGAACACAGGGCCGAGACTCCAGTGTGACGGTACCTTCCGCTGGCCATCTTTTCAGCAGTAACAGCCTCTTTCTTTCGCTATATTTCTTTCTCTATATCTCCCTCTTTTTCTTTCCAGCTGGTTCTTTATGTCTGTCAGGGTCTAATCATTTCAATTACAGCCAGCTGGGTGTCATTAAATGTGTCGCTCACATTTTGCCGCATTAATTTCTCGCTGTTGTCGAAACTTCCCTTTCTCCCCGACCTGCCGTCACTGGCCCACAGTAAATGAATTTACTGCCCTTCGGGAATTTCCACATTAATGTTTTACATGTGAAAGGTGTGTTTTAGTGGCAGGGAATGATTGGTTATTGGCTCCAGCCTCGCAGGGATAGCTTGTGGGGAGCAGGATCTGACAGAGAGAATGGATCCAGCCCCCCTCTGAAACACACACACACACACACGCTGGCCACATGGGGTACTGTACAAAATCCTATTTTGTCCAACTGAAAGCCATTTGATAGTTATTCATAATGACCTTCAAGCAGGCTAACACATGCACACTCCCTTGGCTAAGTTATAGAACGTTGTGTCCTTACAGCCTTATTTTTTTTCCAGGACTAAGGAGTAAAGATCAAAACCCATGTTTATCAATAATTAAACTGTAGAAATTCTTACCAAATCATTCATTTAATCAATTATACATTCTACATTTTGACAGTGTCACCTGTGCTTGTGGACACAGTGTCCTTTATATCACCCATGAGTGATTGTCATTCCAATTCCAAAAATAAAAAACATGACCATGTTTGCTGATTCCGCTTCCAATTTTGCTATCATGCCAGCCAGCCATGTGGGATAAGCTACTCCTGTGAATCGGTGATGCTGCTATCACTCCGTCCGTCACATGCTTAATGGGGGAAGAAAAAAACTGGCCAGCATCAGCAGCTGCCATAGCTGGCTCCCATCCCTCTGCCGCTCCCGCTCCTGTCCCTCCGCCGCTCCCGTCCTTCCGCCGCTCGCCCTCCCGTCCCTCGTCCTCCCGTCCCTCCGCCGCTCCAGTCCCTCCGCCGCTCCCATCCCTCCGCCGTTCCCGCTCCAGTCCCTCCGCCGCTCGCCCTCCCGTCCCTCCGCCGCTCCCGCTCCTCCGCCGCTCCCGCTCCAATCCCTCCGCCGTTCCCACTCCAATCCCTCCGACGCTCGCCCTCCCGTCCCTGTGCCGTTTCCACTCCAGTCCCTCCGGCGCTCGCCCTCCCGTCCCTCCGCCACTCCCTCTCCCGTCCTACCGCCGCTCCCGCTCCCATCCCTCTGCCGTTTGCACTCCCGTCCCTCCGGCGCGCG
>JAODJX010000053.1:4665184-4699782 GCA_026776945.1 Isichthys henryi | reverse complement strand
GTCCTTCCGCTGCTCCCGCTCCCATCCCTCTGCCATTCCCACTCCAGTCCCTCCGGCGCTCGCCCTCCCGTCCCTCCGCCGCTCCCGTTCCCGTCCTCCACCGCTCCCGCTCCCATCCCTCTGCCATTCCCACTCCAGTCCCTCCGCCACTTGCCCTCCCGTCCCTTCGCCGCTCCCGCTCCTGTCCTTCCACAACTCCCATCCCTCTACCGTTCCCACTCCAGTTCCTCTGCCGCTCGCCCTCCCGTCCCTCCGCCGCTCCCGTCCTTCCACCGCTCCCGTCCTTCCACCGCTCCCACTCCCATTCCTCTGCCGTTCCCACTGCTGTCCCTCCGCCGCTCCTGCTCTTCCACCGCTCCCATCCCTCTGCCGTTCCCACTCCAATCCCTCTGCCGCTCACCCTCCCATCCCTCTGCCGCTCCCGCTCCCGTCCTTCCACCGCTCCCGTGCCTGTCCCTTTGCCGTTCATCCTCCCGTCCCTCCGCCGCTCACCCTCCCATCCCTCCGCCGCTCCCGCTCCTGTCCCTCCGCCGTTCATCCTCCTGTCCCCCTGCCGCTCTCACTCCTGTCCCTCCGCTGCTCGCCCTCCCGTCCCTCTGCCGCTCCCGCTCCCCTCTTTCAGCTGCCGTGATTTCTTACGTGTCTCTCAGCCTGTTGCTTTTATGTTTTTGTGGGGCTGTTGTCATGTGTCACATATAGCCTAAAGGCAAAATGAGAAAAGTAATAATTAATAATATCACTGAGTAGCTCCATCCATCTATCCATCCATCCATCTTCTGTAACTGCTTGTCCTATTCAGGGACAAAGGGAATTATCTTATGAATTCCGTAGATATGATGTTAACATCCTATTACAAAAAATCCTCCATGTTATATCCCACAGTTAAGGAAGGAGATGTAATTATTCTGTGTACTACTGTACTTTCATTGCATAGGCTAATGACTCAGATTAGGCTGTTATCCGCCATTGAGCCAATGAACGCTGCACTTCAAAAATTTGTCAGAAAGTAAAGTACGTCATCATATCACTGTGCAGGCAATGTCTGTAAACATGGACGAGGATGCGAGTAGGGACTGCTCAGGACCATCAACAAGTAGTTGAAATAAAGGTGCATTGTGGCAAGTAAAATACATACTACATACTGGAGGAATGGCAGAATTAACATTCTGGACAAAACATACACTCATACTCCTCAGATCACGGCTTTCATCCGGCTCGTTATCGGTGCTTCATCAACAAGAAACCCCTAAGCAGTGCGATGAACTGTGCAAAAGTTTGTAACACTGAAACGCCCCCTGACTCCAGTCGAAGGTCGCATACATCCTGGGCTGCCAGCTCTCACGCATCTGGCGTGACATTCACGCTTTCAGATTCTCACGCTCACACAAGAAATCACACAGCAAATCTATATCACTCCATTATAAACTTAAAATTAGCTACATCTAAAGCATTGGGGTAGTTTGCAAACAATACAGACCATTTACTGTACAATGCAAATAAACTGTTATATACGTGTAAATGCATGTGCATCTGAAATCGTCTCATCCAAGATGCTGTGGACAAAGTCGTTTGATGGAAGCTATCAGAGGTTGTGCATTATTTGTAACAAGGTGGAGAAGTTTAGTGCTGTTCATATGAAGCATCACAAGGACAGACTGATACTGTTCAAAACAGAAAGTGCAGCAGGGCTACTTTGATATTTGGTATATAAAACGTAATAACAATGGCTTTGCTATGAAAGACCATTTCAGTATAGGCCAAGATGAATTCTATTATCAAAGGAACATGTATAAACCTAAATAAACCAAATAATAATCAAATTTATAAGGTTATAATGATGCATTAAAATGAATTAGCATCACACCCTTGCTTATAACATAATAATAATAATAATAATAATAAAGATGACAATGATCTTTATGTAACGTGGATGACTAAGGGCCCCCAGGTCCTAAATCACTCCACTGTGACTGTAATTCCGGCACTCGTCGAGGTGGATGCTCTTCCTTTCACAAGGCTGAACTCTCCTCTACTGACCTTCGCAAGTGCTCAAATTGTGAGAACAGTCAAAATATCAGGAATGCCCTGGAGACAATTACGTGTGATACTGAGTCTGGGAGCGAGGGCAGTGATCGTGAGACTTACTGACAGATACTGATGATTGTACTGTTGAGATTTTATAGACTTGTATTTTCAAGGAACATTGTACTGAAACTTTAATGAATCTAATGTCTTTTAAATGTTTTAAAAATTGACATTTCAGTATTAAACATGTTTGTATTTTTAATGCTTAAATGCTGTCATGACTTCTTATTTGTGGGTTTTACATTTTAATGTTTCGGTCATAAATTATTATTAAAGACAGCCTGGTTTCCATGGGACCTAAAATTTGTGGCCAGTTCAGGGATACAATTTAATACTTTATTTCCAGTAGGTTGTGTATGTTTGTAACATTACAAATGTACCCCTCCTTTTATAAAATGTTATCATAATTTAATTCAATTTGAACACCATACCAAATACAGCTAATTCAGTGCCGGGGAGCAGGGCCTGGGGGCGGTACCTTGCTGGTCGGGGATTCGAACCTGCAATCTTTCAATTACAAGTGCGCTTCCCTAACCACCAAATACCCAAGATGGGGCGCCAACCCATCGCAGGGCAAATACACAACCCCATCCATCCATTTTCCAAACGGCTTATCCTACATGTAAAATATACATGTACTTTTTCATTTATTTTAAAAAGCAAAAAAGCAGGATTGGACAGTTTGTGTAGCTCATTAGGTTTAACCACTCAGGGGAGTATTTCACTCTCGATGTCAATCTTCCGATAAGGAAACAAAAGGACAAACCCAAGTAAACTTGTCTAAGTTCTTGGTCTCTTCAATGGCTAGAGACACTCCCACTATAAAGGAAATGGGAGTCAAGGCCCTTGCTAAGGTGCTCAGTGGTGGCATCACTTCTGACAAACTTCTGATGGTTGAAAGCAGTGGCCTAACCTACTGAGTCACACCCCCCCGACCCCCCCCCACACACCCACGGCTTGTTAGTAATGGATCCACCGATCCGTCTGGTAATCTGAATAAAAGGCGTCGCCCCGCTCATTGTCTGCAGCACTGTTCTTGTATCAAAAAGTAAAATGTCCTAATATTTATATAACATGTTTGCTGCAACATATTTTCACAGTGATCAACGGAAACCTGATTATTTCTACACAGATGCCTGTTAATTAATGTCATATTTTAATTAGTCGCATGCCACAGCTGATTACCTAATGTATCTAAACAACGGCGTCTGTGGGGCTCGCTGAACTGCGGCACCAGCTTTACCTGCTGGGTCACTGAGCCGACCTAAACACACACAACGTAAGAGAACTTAATGTTTATTAAAAATGAAAGGCAAACTTCTGCTGTTTTACGGCGTGCGCTGAAGCAAAAACACCCATCACACAATAAGCAAACCACCTGGGCTCTATTAAGTGCAGCATCCGTCCGTTTGGCCGCTGATCGTTATATGACGTCACGCAACGCTGACTATCCGTTCTTGCAGGGAAGAGACATCTTTTCGGACAAACCACAGAAAAAGTCTCACAAAAGCACAGCTGAGGAATAATCCATTTACTCCTGGGGAAAATAAGCTGATGATTTAATACTTTCACCATCATCTGTAACATATTGCTGGTACCACATTTTCAACACGGCTTGGCTGCATCAAGACAACTGCTCCCAGTCCTAGCATTGACAGACTAATGCATGAATAAATCACTTCAGTTCGGGAAGTAATTAATTCAACTGAGTAATTTAGGAGCTAAACAGAACAGAAACCTTCACATATATCTGCCCCACCAGACTGAGAAGAGAGAACTCGGTATGGATTAAAAATAACACTTTTAAAAGCAAACACCCAGAGACTGCTTTGTTTATAGATCTTAAGATAAAGTCCTTGAGCTGTGTGCAGCTCTTTGCTTCAGATCCCTTGGTAATTTAATTCCTAACATTTTGGTAATAATACAACAAACACCATTATTTTTATTCTAATTATTAAATTTACTTTGAATATTAAAGATATTTCTTTGGAAGAATTAAAAGTCATACTGTACAGCGTATAAGCAAAGGAAAATGGAGAGAAAAGATGTTTAGACAAAAAAACCCAGTTCACAGATTAGGAGCCATTAATGGGAGAGATGGGTTTGAAATCAAAGCCTGATGTTCTTATTCATTTTCCCCACTCACCATAAAAACAGACTTGAGTCCTACAGCTGAGCTCTGATTCCTCGGAGTTTAATGCCCCAGTGAAAGTCCATTGTCAGCCTGAGATCTAAAGCACCCACATCGTTCACCTAACAGAAATCTTCTCAACCTTCAGTGTGGAAGCTGCTGTTGTCAGAAGCCTGCACCAACACGACCTCAACCAGGCTGGGTGGACTGAGCGCTCAGCTCAACCTACTCCGTGACATTTATAACTAACAACCATTATCTCACCTAAAAGACAGGAAAGTAAAGGTGTGCAAAGATAGACCATCCATTCAATAAATCAATCAATCAACAAACAAAATCAAGCCAAATCAAATCGAGTGAAGTCAAGCAGAGTCTAGTCGAGTCGAGTTAAGTCAAGTCGAACCAGGTATGACCTTGCATACAACCACAGATTAATAATCAGAGGCCAGTGAAGGGGAAGAATGGGCTTTTCAGCTGACTTTGCCCTACCCATTACTGTCAACAAACGACAATGCTACTCTTCTGTTTGGGCTTCTGTGTGAAGGTAATTTGCTTTTCTGGATATAATCAAACAAGCAGTCGTAAAACCTGGCACCAAACCCCACAGGCAACATATAAAATAAAACCTGTTACTTTGTGGCAAGATGACTCTATAATGAAATACTCTGTAATTTCAGGCTAAACACAAACTGATAATGAGTCATTTGAAAACTAAACTTTTCACTCAAACCATAAAACTTCAATGCTACAGAACTCCCTTTATCAAACTTTCCAGGATATCGGTCTGTGTCATTCTTATTCTCATTACCATAATGATAATAATAATTTCTATTTACAAAGCATCCAAATGTCAGGCCTTCGCAATCAGCAAATAAGCATTCATAAACAGGGACGACCTCAAATTGCTAGGTAACACATTCTTGAAGGTGCTCTACTGAAAAACCATAACAGCGTTTTAATAATTATCGCAGTACAATCTCTAAAGTGCTTCAGAATATTTAGCAATTATCCATCGTTTATGAAGGTCTAATGCAGGGCCTTTCTACGTTAATTGTTACCACGGTTACCTTGTTCTCCGCAGTCGGTGACATTAAACTGATGGGCGGGTGGCTTAGCAGGTAGCTCTGTGTGTGGCAGGTTAGAGGACGTTTAAAGAGATTCAATTTCATGCCCGTGTAAACACAATCTGGGAGCGAAAGCCTAGCATGGGGGCCGAATTAGCCCTGTGTGAGTGCGAGTGCACATTGCCCCGTCGTCTTCGTCTGTAAACAGGGGAGGGCAACCTGGGGGCATGAGAAGTAATGGCACTGACAAAGGAGCCAGTAACAGTGGTCTGACAGACAAAACTGCCTTAATATCCGGCCTCCTGCTGTATTGGGCTGGAATGATGTGTGAGAGGTTCAGGGTCACCCACTCGTCATACCTCCTGCTAGTACCGCAAAGACCATACTGCAGGTCGCGCTATCCCCGAAGACACCAGCTGGCTTGCTAGTGACAGTGGTGAGAATTTTTGACCCCGCAGCCCAGCCACAGCCAGGGCGCAAATTTTCAATTTACAGGGTGGTTCGGGAAAACTGCAATTTTCATGAGAGAAGGGCTTTCTGATTGGCCAGTGAATGCCTTAAACAGAAAAAACAGGCAGCACACATCGATGGAAGCACGTCCACTGGCCAATCAATTAGCGCTTCACTCATAAATATTAATGAACTGGGCAATCATGTAGCATTTCTCTCATGAATATTAATAAGATTTCCCAAACCACCCTGCAAAAAGAAAATTCACAGCCAGAGCTGGTGGGTATGCAAACTGACCCATTTTATTACCCCCTCCCCCCCACACACACACACCAGCCAATGTATCAGACCTTTCTGTTGTATTCTCATATGGTGCCAAAGGGACTCAACACTGCACTTAAGTGGTCAGCCTGGATGACTGAGTCTCAGACCTGAATTTAACCAAAATAGCTATAACTCAACTGCAATATGGTGGCAGGTTGTCCAGGGTGTCAGTCGCCTTGTCTCTTGTGCTTTCTGGGGTATGATTCAGGCTTACTCGGACCCCGCATAAGGTAAGTGATATGAAAAATGGATGGATGGATGGATGGAACCAACTGCATCCTCAACCACAGACCTTTTCATAGTTCGCACTGTAACAGAAACTAGGTAACAGAAAATAACTACTGTAGCTTAACTTCCTTACCCTAAGTCAGAAAAATGAATCAGATTATTGATTAACATAGTAATGCTCCTGTGTTTGACTAGTCCTTCGCAAGCCCAAGAGGAACTTCACACACTAACGCATACTCCATCACACTGGAAACAAACGTGTGGAGTCTCCTTGAAGGTCGTGACACCATACATCACGCCTCAGAGCCGTGGTGCTCTACCCCACAGAGCTGCCGCTCTCTTTCAGTCAGACAGGAACGTTAGCTGACTAGACGACCTTTGACCCCATCCTCTCGCCCAGAACACATACGGGTGACTTCATTTGGCTCCTCTGACAGTCCAGACGCCTGCATGCCGCCATCAGCTGCAGCAGCTCTCTGGGATTGACATGCGGGAGATTTTACAGCTTTGCTTGAATTTCGCTCTTCACTCCTTTTGACATTTTTATTTTAAAACTTCGAAATATGCCATCATGGTGTCAAACGGTGTGTCGTGGTAGAGATTTAAGAGTATAAATTCTTATACGCCGTTAGAGGAAATGTAGAGATAGAGATCCATGACCTGTATTTCAGTCTGCTGTCATCTCCTGCCCTGGAACAGCCAGTCAGATTTCTAGTTTAAGCCCTGGGGAGGAGACCTGCTTGTACTCCCTTGCATTGCTGTCCAGTAACTAGCTAAGAGACACCCGAATTGACAAAAATTAATTTTCTAAGCAGTGTGGTCTTTACCACCACCCAAACCATGCATTTATGTGGGGTCCATGAGGTTCATGGTGCCCTGTTTGTGGCCTCCTGTTTGCATCATGTGTTCCAGGTGTGAGCAGGTTCAGGTTTTATAAATGAAATACCTGCTATAACACCTGCTATAACACCTGCTATAATACCTGCTATAACACCTGCTATAATACCTACTATGACACCTTCTATAATACCTGCTATAATACCATCTCTGCTGCACATTACGCCCAACAAAAGTCCATTTTTCGGGACAGAAGTGGCTCTGAATGTCAGTGAGCCTACCCCAGCATCAATTATTCTAATGACGACAATGAGACTGCAGCCATTTTATCCATACCAGCCTCCAGCTGTAATCAGTAGACATAAGATAAAAAATACTAGTCACGGGTCATTTGTTGGGGAATTCACATGTGCTGAGGGAGGGTCCTTTTCTCACACGAGTGAGACAGCAGAGTTAAAAAAAACATAAAATAAACACAGCTCTGTCTACTGCTGTGAGAACCAGACACTTTTTACAATTTCTCTTTATTTGGCTTTTACTGTTTGAAAGACCAATAACAAACAAGATTGAGATCCTTTTGAAAACACGCACACACACACACTTTAACATGCACATTACCACAGGGTGTTTGCTCGGTACACAAAAACAAAGACTAAAAGCAGACATGGCGTCCAGAGCAGAGCTGTACCGTAGAGAATGTGAACCATTTAGAATGATCTCTTTTCCATATAATTCTTTTTTGTGAACAAATTTCTATTTTAAATCAGTTAACACTGGATTGAGAAGGCAGCTACACAGATTTACAACACAAAGTAATACCCTGAATATGCCTACATTACCATTGTCATTACTATTATCACTACGAAGGGACCCCTTGTATAGTTCTGACATAAACGTTCTCTTTACTTTATATAATTTCCATCATACCTATTCATCCATTTTCCAAACTCGCTTGTCCTATGCAGGGTTGTGAGGGTCTGGAGCAGGGCTGAACAATCTCATCCACAAAGGGCCAGTGGGTATGCAGGTTGTGCAACTAGGGAGTTGCAGTGAAAACCCGCAAACACAGCAGCCCTTTCTGGATAAGGTTGTTCACGCCTGGTCTAGAGTCTTTCCTGGAAACAATGGATGCAACACAGGGAGTAACCCATGAGGGGTAGCCAACATTTTCATTGTGTCTTAATAATCAAACAAATTAATCAATTGTAGCACAGGCTGCCCCCCCAGATATGAACGAGATCCATCCCCTAAGATGATCTTTAAGTCAAATTTGTAGGTAAGTCCAAAAAACAATAATATACATATTACCTAATACATAGCAATGATAAATTTACAGTAATAATTATACTGTACATCAAGCAGACAAGCCTCTGAAGCTCTGCCATGGTTTCACGAACGTTACACAGCAGTGCGTGTATTCATTAATTATGAACCATCGTACTTAACCTGAACGGGCTTTACGGCAGTCTGTTCGTAAGTACGAGTTGTCTGTAAGTCAGGCGTTCTTGACCTAGGGACGGCCAATATTTGGACATCTTGATCTGAAGATGCGCTATCTGTTGGAATGAGTTCTTGTGATTTAGCATGTGGGGGCAGTGTTTTTATCAGCAGTGACTTCAGCAGAGTCTCCTGAGGAATCCCACACATCGCCAAGCCATTACTGGTGCTAATCGGAAAGGCTACTTACCTGTCTATACTGTCAGACTGCAGGAGATGGATACAACAGCTTTAGAAGTGGGGGGACGGGGGAGATTCAGTCATTTAAGTCTCTAACCACCAAGAGAACAGAGATAGTGAGTGTTTGCTTTTAAATTTCAAAATCACCAGCAATCATTCACAGATGTGACTGCACGGATTATTTACCTGTGAAGGAGTTTCTGGGTCTGTCAAAGTCATTTTCCACATCTCAAGGGCGTTTAGTACTGTTGCCTACAGCCGACCATGTAAATGTGATTATAATGTCATCATAGGGGAGTAAACTCCCTCTAACATGTTTATGAAAGTGTGCCTGGGGACTGAATGGCATCTTATCCAGAAAATCTCCTGCCTCACGGTTTGCTTTTTGCTCAGACAGGTTCTGGATTATCTGCAGCCATATACTGTTTAAGTGATTATGAAAGATAGATGGATGGCCGATGGCCATATTATTCATCTGCTTCTTTGTCGGTATGACGTTAGCATTTGACGTTAGCATATGACGTTAGCATATGATGTTAAAACTGCATTATGGTCTCTCTGCTTTGAAAGTTCCTTTTACTAACCCAGGGTGGGTAAGACGTACAAGTAAATAAATAAACAAGTTCTGTCCCTTGGATACAAGTGAAAATATGCTCACATCTCTTGAAAAAGAAATTAAAACAAAACAAGTAAACCAGGCTTCGGGCTTGTTCACTGAAGTTTAGGGAGGGTGGGTGCTGGAGAGAGACAGATGCTCTTTCATTTGGGGAGGGGGGGCGTAAAGGCCACTATCGCACTGGGACATGCAGGTCCTCTCATCTACTCCATAGTCCATTAAGGCCATTTAAATGCAAACTGTTTTTCAGACTTTGTTACTAATGCGAACGAATGTGACCTACATAGTGCAGTGCAGTGCTCACCAAACGGGATCCTATAGCCAATGCAGGGGACGCCCTAGATGGGACTCCTGTCAGTCAAGAAGGACACAGACAAACAATATAGGCAATTCAGACTCAGCCAATGTACATGTTGGGAGGAAACTCAGTCACCCAGGAGAAAGTCATACTGATGGACCACTGCAGAACCACACTGCACACAATGCACTATGTGATTAGTGAAGAAACATCAGCCATGTACGTTATTGTTCATCATAATAGGTTCTGGGTCCTGCGCCCCTGACTAGGACAACCAGGCATGGAAGATGGATGGATGGATGGATGGACAGACATGCGCATGATATGTTATTGGTCTTTATCACAGGCTTTCGACCCCTATGCCCCTGAGTAGTACAAGTGGGGATGAAAAATGGATGGGTGGTTTTCATCATCATATGACGTTAAAGTCTACAAGGAGGTGCGCAAGCAAGCATTTCATTATACTTGTACTCGCACCCTTGAATCCATGGTTTGTGTGTACGGTGTCACCTCATTAGTCCACGGTCAGAGCCTTCATGGAACAGTACATCAAAGTTGATCATGAAAGAATCATTAAGCCGATAAAATATTCATGAGATCGAGAAGGAGAACAGCCAATTGAAGGCCAGGGGGTAATTTTAGCATATCCATTGAGGAGAGGCAGGTGGTATCCGAATTGTGCGTGAAGCCTAATTATACTTAATGATGGTAAATGAGGTTGACAACACACAGTGGGAAGAGCATCTAAGGCAACATCCCTCTAGTTAACATGGGTCTCCTTCAAACACAAGGTGAGCAATGGACCTTGGACCTACTGGGGTCACATAACCCTGAACGCTATCCGCTTCAGGCCCTATGCTTTGCATCCTAATATTAATCCCCCCCCCCCCCAAAAAAAAACAAAAAAAACAACACATTTTTATTAGCAATTGCTTTTTATCCAAAAAGCAGGGTCAGACAGTGCCCGGCGCGACTGGGGCGGGGGGGCCTTGCTCTGGGGCCCAGCAATGAAACTACCAACTCCGGGATTTGAACTAGGAACCGTCTCATTACAGACACAGCATCCCAATCAGAGCCTCATACCATATAGTGCATAACTGAAGCACAGCAGCAGAAAGATTAGACCTGCTGTAGGAAGCCTGAGGGGAGGACATGGACCTTCCAGCACCTTCGTTTATGGAGGACAGATGAAGAAAGAGCCCTTGACCTTCTGGGCATCCAATGTCACACTGACACCCAACTGACCGGTAAGCAGAAGTGTAGGGACCAATGAGGGTGTGGTAGAAATCCCTCCCAATATTTAATTTGGTTTCATTCACCCCCATCCCGAACAGCATTAAATTTTGTAAGTCGCCCCCTGCCCCACACCCCCAATAACTAACCCTTTCCTACACCCATACCAGTAATAGTAGTAGTACTCGTTTTACTACATACTTCTCCTACTACTACTTCATGAGAGGCCTGATGTCCCTCACTGCACAGTGCAACAAAAACTGACATGGGCAATATACCCTCCTAGAGACAATTGTACAGATACATTGGAGCACTTTTCCCATAGGGCCACGGGGTCAACGACTTATCCAACACCTTAGAAGCATTTCAAGGCATTAACGGTCTTGCTGAAGGGTATTAGAGAGACATAACTGCTCGGCTGAGGACGGGACTCAAACTGGCGACCTTCCATTCATGGGCACAGAGGCCGAACCCGCTGCTGTGTGACCATTGATTCACACAAGACCAACAGGGGGCGATAAAGAAACATCTGTTCAGCACATAATCAGTTCTGCAACCCAGCAGGAGGTACAGTCCTCCACAAAGACCAAGTGTTAGCGTGTGGGGAGATTTCGCCGAGAGAAACTCAGCACCCCTGCCTGCATTTGGGAGCAGAGAGACCTTAATGACTTCTGTCATTAAACCGACGGGGAACGTTAATCGCCACCCTGCAGCTCACCATATAGCCCATCCTTATTTGAAAAGCAGAATATGGACTCATATAGAGCGCAATTTCTATGTTATGTTTCTAAGGAATAAATGGCTACAACACAAATAACCAGGTAATGTAAATGCAATAGTGAATAAAAAAAAACTGGTCTGTTTGGAGTTCAAGTGAACATGAATAATCTGTGCAGGTCATTTTAACGGGAAAATAAATGTGTTGTAGGAGTGTCTCTCACAGAAAATTATTTTGATAAATATACAAATTTCATATTTCAGATTATGAGAAGTATCTTCGAGCTGTCAAGGGCAATTATTTTTCTACAGTGTCTTAATTTATTATTTCAGTGTTTCCATTTGTCTAATGACAACTGTGTTCTTAGTAAACAAGGAGGTCATTTTGTAACACATTTGGAGAGAGAATGTGACAGTCAGTTAACTCTTGAAAGTTAAATGTAATTTAACTGGGGAATGGAAAACAAAAAAGCTACAACGTCTATTAAACACACAAATAACATCTGTGCATAAATACAGTCCCTACAAAAACTGTAAAATGTCACTCAGACGTTTAGCCGTATCCCCCATGGATCCTCATTTTCACGGCTGTGTGTTTTACTGGAACAGTTCCGTTTGGTATCTCTTCAAGACTTGAAATTCCAACCATCAAATAAACTGCAACCCAAGTGTGCATCTTTCTGCATACTACCCTTATGGTAAAGGTTGCCTTGCAGACCAAACAAGGGACTCCCCTTGGACTTCAAACTGCAGATCACCAAACGCATACGTACAGTGAGACAATGGAGACATCATAGCATCATGACGCAGAGCAGTAAATATGATTCTGAAATAGTTGTAGGTATGCAAACGGGCTGACAGACGCATTTTTCAGGGCATTACCCACAATTCAGCGTTCCAACATCTGTACTGTCCCTTCCAGCTGGGACTCTTTTAGTGAGCTGCCGGCATAGACTTCAGTTTAGACAAGGGCATTCGAGGAAAATTATTAGAGTGGCCTTCACGTCACTCCGTGTTTATCTGATCTACAGCAGCTCCAAGAGACTGTTTGGAGTGATAAAAACACAAAATAACAGCCCTTAAAAGACTGTGATGGTGGGCATTTTTTCAGACCGCTTGTGACATGAGACACATGACCAGAGCTTAGAATAAATCTTTATTCACCTTTGTACAAGTATGACAAAAGGTACATTGGAATTCTCCTTTTCACATACCCCATCGTGCTTTCCTTTGAGACATGCACACACAGTATAGTGCAAATGTCTGACACACAGTCAAAGAAAACCTTTCCTGTTGCTGTAAGAGGATTTTCTGTCTGTAAATGTGTAAAAGTGTGTCAGTTTAGCAATTTCAAAACCCCTCTTAAAGTAATGTCAGTGTTTGCTGTGACTGTCCAACACACCAGTGTGTTTGGCTAATCGATACCTCATTGAATTATTTAACAAATTAAGTTAATTAATTTATTGAGCCGCTGGTAAAATTTAATGAGTACATGGAATGGCTGAGGTGCCCCTCAGGAGAGGTTTGGGAACTGAAGCGGTGTTCATCTAGCCATCCAGCAAGATATCGTTCACTTTTTGGCGAAAGTAGGAAATTCTTGTACGTTTTTATTGTTACTCTTAATTTGCATATATCATAATGTTAAATTGTGTTTTTTTTCTGAGCAAATACACACTCCCTACCCAGAAAAACTGCCTTTCTTTCTGGTTTCTTTGAAAACCTGAAACTTTTGCATAGTATTGTACAGCTCAGGAAAAAATAGAGACCACAGCAATTTTTTTAGTTTCATTCATTTCTCGATTTATGGGTATGCGTCTGTGTGAAATATATATATTTTTGGTGAACTTCAACCTGGCATCTCATTGATGAAGGGCTTCTTCCTTGCTTTACAGGTCTTCAGTCCTGCTTCTATAAGGCTGATACAAACTCTCCTAGCTGTGCACTTCACATCACTTAATGATTCCCATTCTTTTTGAAGGTCACTTGAGGTCATCCTCTGATTTATGAGGCACTGTTGGATAAGTTGACGGTCATCTCTGGCATTAGAAAGTCTCATCTACCCTCTACCTGGCTGGTTTCTGGTCCTTCCCAGTGTCTCCTGCTTCACATTGTTCTTGTGTACTGCTGGCTTATAAACTTAATGCCTGGAAGCAGCCTGCCGTGCAGTGTAGGCTTCTGCCAGGAGAGCCACGATTAAACCAGGATTTAAAAATGCAGATTTAGAAAAAAACAGAGTGGTCGCAGGCACCGAGGCCGGAACAACTGAGCCGCACCTCATCACCCTGGCAGAGGTACTCGTGTCACAGGCACATGGGAATGGTTTCTCGCTCTTGCTGCTTTGCTGGGGAACATTCCAGCTTTCTACCTGCACACATCAGATCTGATGCTGCGATTGGGGTGGAAATACAGACCCTGTCAGGATTTCTTGCTTTCTTAAATCAAAGTCTTTATTGACACAATGAGCTATAACGTGAAGGATTACCAAGCAACTGTGCTTTGTAGGACAGCCACAAAGCTATCCGGGTGAGACGGACAGAGGCACAGTGCCCCCAGGGGGGAGTGGAAGGTGAATGCATCTGTCAAACAGGCTTGACATAAAAAGCTAAAAAATAAATAAATAAAAAACAGCACGTTAGAGAAGGCCGGCATCAAACCTAGCGTGCTGTGTTGAGTGGATAAATGAGCTGTGAAGAGAAAGACACTTAAGCTAAGGCTACAGGACTAGAAAGCGAGAGCAGAGCTATGCAGCCCAAGGAAAATACATCAGGTGGATACTAGATTACATTAAGACATCATTCTGAAGGCAAATGAATGTGGAGATCAGCATCCACTGGTGTGCTCATACTGGTAAAGCTGAAAATCACCCGCAGCAATGTGGCATCCAGTATTAAAAATGGAGGGAATTTGGCCGGTAGGGCTCGCTAAGTTTGCCGCTTAATTAGCACAATTACTCACAGGGAGGCTGCCTGATTCCATGCTGCGCGATTAACCCCAGAGCAGGGAGCGGAGACGCTTGCCATTCTTCAACATGCAGCTCTCACTTGAACTGACCTGGGATCAGTGCCATTCCGAGGCCGAGCTAATTAATGACCGCTGTCCCCTCCGGTCAGGACCTCCGTGGCTTTGTGGCCAGCCAGAGCTGGAACTGAACGGACCTGTCTACGGCAGGATCTCCCATAAATTAGCCTGGATGCTAAGGATACCTAAGGGCTAACTCCCACAATCCTGTGCTGCAAAGAACTGGTACAAACACCTTCACTGCTGTCCGTAATTTTCATGGTGGAAGTGGGAGAGTTGATTAAAGATGCGTTAGAATCTAGCTGAAACTGAATGCAGAACGCATTTTCGTTACCATGAAATACCGTTATTAATCTGATTCAGCTTAGTTAATATAGTCATTAACAGTATTATTTTTCAAAAATCATGCATTGACCCATGATGCATGCACATTAACAAGGAATATCGGTTATTTTATATAACGCATCCATCCATCCTCCAAGCACAAATCCGGACAGGTCACAGGGGGGGCTGGAACCAATCAGCAGCAGGCAGCACAGGGCCCAAGGCTGGGGGATACCTTAGATGGGATGTGAACCAATCTCAGATAGGTCTGTGATACATCCCTGTGACATCTCAGTTGCTTCAGGTTGGCCCAGAATCTGAAGCCATAGAGGCTTCTGGGTCCAGTTCTGGAAACACTTCCTCAGAGGTGGAAATTTCAGGTGCAAAAAGTACAAATCCAAGATTCTGTTACAACCAACCAGTGAAGCATAAGGAGACACAGTCACAGAGAACTCAGCTGGTTAGTCTATAGTTTTACTTTTTGGACCTGAAATTTCAACCTCTGCACTTCCTGGTGCAAAGAACCAAGGAACCCCTCCTCAGTGCCGAAATGTACCAAGCAAATTTGACAGCTAATTGCCGGGCTGCGTTTTGTTGCACATCTGCTTATAGGCTATAAGCCAACCCTTGAGGAATCAGAGAAGGATCTCTCTGCCCAAACAGCGATGGGTGGCTTCTGCCCCCCGTCATGCTTTATGACAGAACTCCGTAGCTTAACAGTAACATACATTTGGTGATTCCTGCCTTATAATTAATCATTTAATCATATATACTGAATATATCACAAAAGACACCTGTCAATAGATGAAAGTCTGATTTGTTAAATATACACAGTTTTTTAAAAGATACAGTAAAACCAAGCAGGTAATCTGACAGATTTAAAGCGAACATTTTCAGTCCACAAACATACATAGATTAATTCCTCAGAGACTAGTTAGTTCTGTCGGTTCACGTCTTGCTGATAACCTGTGTAATAAGGACAGGCAGAGTCCAAAGATGAGCAGCTTGGTGCAAACGATGCCCATTTCAGATTCAATTATGGAAACCAATGATGCTTTTCAGGGCAGACAAACGATAAGCTAGTAAAGCAAGCAGAATAAGATGGCGGGGGGATTAGGGTTAGGGAGAAAAACACGAACGTCTTCAATGAACAGGTACAACCCAGAACAAACGGGTATGGGGGCTAATCAGGTGCAGACTCACAAGAGGGCAGAAAGGAAAAGATGTTTTAGTCGCACAAGTACATTGGAATGCTTATTTTTGCATGTCCCATCTTGCTCTCCTTTGAGACACACAAAGTTGACAGGCGCAGAGGCCTAACCCCGCTAGGCCGCCTTCCAATGACAGGCGCAGAGGCCTAACCCCGCTAGGCCGCCTTCCAATGACAGGCGCAGAGGCCTGCCCCTCTATGATGAACATCTCCTCAGAGAAGAACGCAGACACATTCATAGGTTGCTGCTTATCAAAGTAAAAGAAAACGTCACATTTATTGGAAGTGAAGAGTTCACAGGGATTTACTTGAAGGTGAAGCCCGGCATTCAAAATGAAGGTCTTAAAACTATTTCACACGATCCGTATCCCACAATGCACCTGGCTCCACCAGACTTTCCACATCATGTCTTCCGAGTATAAAGTGTGAGCATTCAAAACAACCACTGGTAAAACCTTTGAAGAAAAGTGATTTGGGGGTGAGGGAAGCCATGGGACCTTATTGTGTCGACTTTCTGAACCTTGCAAACATATTCCAATTACACAAATAAAAACTAGAGAAAAACATGCCTAGCAGGATAAACTGGAACAGCAGAAAGTGAAAACAGGCCATCTTTGCTCGTCCTGACCCTTACTGTGTACACAAATCGCTGAGTAACTCTGCCTGTCAGTACAAGGCAGGATAGTTACAAAAGCAAATAGGCATATATTGGAAAATACATCTCGTTGTCATTCTGTATGGAACAGTGATGAGTATTAATTGTGTTTCTGACCTACAGACCTGACATAGGATGGTAAGCTCTGCATACAATTTGAAATGGCAAGGAAGACATCTCAGTATGTTTGGGGGGCAGTTGACCATCGCTACCAAATGGCACTAGTAGACAAACAAATAGATAGACAGAGAGATAGATTGACAGACAGAGAGATATAGACAGAGACAAATAGAGGCATAGTAATGTAAACAATAATATAAGCATAATATATACAAATAATATAAACAGACAGATTGATACAGACAGACAGACAGACAGACAGACAGAGACAGAGGCAGGCAGGCAGAGAGACAGATAGATATAGAGATAGAGGCAGGAAGACAGACAGGCAGACAGGCAGGAAAATAGAATTTAGGCATCAAGTAGCTTATGCATACAAAAGAGCAGTATGTAAAAGAATAATACTAAGAAGAAGAATGAAAAAATAATATAACTAATGATACTAACAATAGTAACAATAATTAAGAATAATAATAATATTGAAAGGTGAAGTAGTAAGAATAGTAATCACCACAGAGTCATAGTGGTAGAGTATTTGCCGATGTAGATAGTGGTAGTGTGAGTGCAAAGTGATGTGCAAGATAGAGTGTGTGCCACTAGGCTGACACTGTTATGAGCAATTAAAAAGCTACAAGAAATGTTCTGCAGAGACAGTATCATTATCGATTCAGGTACGTACCACTTATCACTGTTATAAAAGTGAGAGCAGCATTGTGGTTTCCCGCTGCGGCCCAGCAGGTAAGGCCTGTGTGCTTTTGACTGGAAGGTCACAGATTTGAACCATGTCCTCGGCAGAGCAGCCACATTACTGCTGGGCCCTTCAGCAAGGCTCTTAACCCCTAGAAATGCTCCCTAAAAAATGAATTGCTGACCGTGTGTCATCACAGCATATGGGGGCAGAATGTGGCTCAGTGGGCTGTGCCTGTAATGAGAAGGCCGCCGGTTCGAACCCAGCCTCAGCATGTCTGCGGGTCCTTGAGCAAGGCCCTTAACCCCCAGCTTCCTGGGCGCCCCAACAGGTGGCTGCCCTTCACAGACAGCTTACTCTACAAAGAGCAATTTGGGGGAGGTGTAAAGACAATTTCCCCACGGAGATTGGTAAAGTATGAATTATTATTAAATGATAAGTCCTGTACAGATACATTGGAAATCTTCTCTTTGCCTACCCCATCTTGCTGTCCATAGCTTGGGGGCGACAGTGCAGGGGGTTCAGGACATGTGACTGTTCTGTGAGACTCAAACCGTTGATCTTCTGACCACAGGTACAGAAGTGGTCACAGCCTCTTAGTCTGCTGAGCCGCTCAGCGACCCCAGTGTGAAGATCTCAAAGAACAAGGCGGAATACGTGACAAGAACCATTCCTATGTGCCAATACTCGCAACTAAAGCATCATCTTATTTTTATTCACCTGAAATACTGAACACAGACACAGGAGTACGGAGGTCAGGCTCACGGGGGGAGCAGAAGCCTATCACAGGCGGCACAGGGCACAAGGCTGGGGTACATCCTAGACATAATGCCAGAGACTAAATTCAAAGCAGCTATGTGTAAAACATGGAAAAAGATTCAGTGAAGTATACTTTAGGATGAAAGGAGCCCATCATCACATGAAAGGAGGGAGAATAAAAAAGAGCAGAGTTTAGACTAGAAGAGCATGAAGAAGTGACACGTCAGCCAGTCAGCACCATGTCCAAGGTAGCATAGATTAGACAGACAGACAGGCAGGCAGCCAGGCAGACAGATGCAGAGGCAGGCAGGCAGACAGACAGGCAGGCAGGCAGACAGGCAGGCAGGCAGGCAGACCCAGAGGCAGGCATGCAGGCAGACAGACCCAGAGGCAGGCAGGCAGGCAGACAGATGCAGAGGCAGGCATGCAGGCAGACAGACCCAGAGGCAGGCATGCAGGCATGCAGGCAGACAGACCCAGAGGCAGGCATGCAGGCATGTAAGCAGACAGATGCAGAGGCAGGCATGCAGGCATGTAAGCAGACAGATGCAGAGGCAGGCAGAAAGACAAAAAGGTAGGCAGACAGACAAACAGGCAGGCAGGCAGGCAGACAGGCAGGCAGATAGACCCAGAGGCAGGCATGCAGGCAGCCAGTCATGCAAGCAGACAGATGCAGAGGCAGGCAGACAGACAGAAAGGTAGGCAGACAGACAGGCAGCGGGGATTCAGGTTATTGATATACATTAGTAGTTAGTGCTGTGGATGGCTGAGGTAACACTGGAAGAACATCTTATTTTTTGCCGGTTGCAGTGAATCTTTCGGCCAAACAAAGAGGGAATACTCAATAGTTCTGACAGATGCCGGAAGCTTCTTGCACTAGCGGGACAGCTGTATTAAAGAACAAAGGTTCAAACATCACAGCAACGTCTGAAAGGTGTAGAGAGGGAAGAGGTATCTCGAGGGTACTGATTTACCGTGTGCTGGGCCGGGACCGGGAAGGACAAGCCCGACAAAGCGGCACTGGGGAGCAGGGCAGAGACGGCACGCCAGTGAGAAACTCCTGCTTTACAGGGCTTCAGCAGCAGATGGGCCATGGGGCTCTGACTCAGACAGAGGATCTGGGAGAACATAAGGGAAAAGCCGACTGAGAGATGCAACAGTCTAGACGAGCTAAAGTCTGCAACCCAAGTCGTGCGATGAGGGAGACTTCAGACTTTGTGAGAGGAACATGGGCCAGTGATGGGGGTTTAACACACTGGAGCGGAATCGGCTGGAGTCTTCTTAGATTTGGAGGCAGAGACAACCATGCCATAAGCTTCAGATATATGCATGCGAAAAGATCAATTATAAGCACCAATGGGCCTGGAGAAGATGCACACTTATCTGTACTTTTCTGCGTGCAGCTTCCTGATTGGAGTCCAGGCGGTCACATGACAGGTGACCACAGGCCGGCAGGTGGAATGCAGGCTTACCTGCTGATATTACCAGAGGATTCCTCCGTCAGATTTCTGGCAGCCCAGAGAAAAGGAGCTCCTAATTCGCATGAAACGACGGCTACGTTCGGTTCCGCTTGCATCGACAGGGCCGATGAGCAGGCTACCAGCAAAAGCACATACCAGTGAAGAGCAGGGAAGCACTGCCACCTACTGGCACATATGGAATTGCACGAGAAGTTCTAAAACGACGTCAAAAAAATTGAAATTTTGGTTGTATAAAAAATAACATAAAAATGTCTCCCACGTTACTATTTTCATAAATTTCTCATGTTTAAAGACTTTCAAACCCAGCAGTACTTCCAAAATACTTTCAACACCTACTCTGCAATCCTTTGCGAATCCTTCAGTTGTATAATAAATCAGTAAATATGTCACCATCGATGAAGACTGATCAAAGACTTTGTGACGGCACTCAGCACTTTGATATCATGCACAATCCTGCACAATCAAAACAATACAAAGGTTAGATTTAACTACACCACAGGTACTGAGTGCATATACGCTCATTAAGAAATCACCACACACACTACACTCGATCAATCCATCTATCTATACACAACCTTCTCTAAATGGCTAATTAAACAAGTAAAACTACAACTTCACAAAGTCTTCCACACACAGCATAATTTTTTTGCACAATTGCCTTCAACATGCATTCGCAAAGCAATAGAGTGCTGTAGTCAAATTAGTATTTAAGATATTAAGAAGAAAACATTTATATCCACAGGGGAACAGTTTAGTTTAAGGTCTGCTCCTTAACTATTAATAATGTGTTACTAATCATTTACTAATATAACAGTAAATAAAACACAGATTCACCTACAATTACAAACAAAATTTAGAAAGATATTACTCCTACCTAGCTTTGTATTCATTACAATTGAGCTATAATTGATGCCCAATTATAATTAATTTCTGAGCATGCCTACTGACCCATCACTTTATATTTGCAAGTGGTTTACAAGCTCTTTTGTAAACAACCAAGAGCAAGATATGATTGCAATATATTTCTAATTTTGTTTGTGAATGAATCTTTCCATGAATATATTACCATTATTTTAATAATAAGCTGACCAGTCTAATGTTACGTAACATAAGGGTGTACCAGCTCTATTTTCACTGCCAACTAGTGGTCAAAAGGATGAACTGCACCAGTGTGGCCAAGCACAGGGACACCACTCAATGTCAGATAATAATATAACTATCATGCAGTTATTAGGTCGCCTGATATCTGCACTTAGCAAGTATATTGAGGGAGAAAACTGACTTACAAGTGTTTCGATGGCATTTCATTTGGTGACTAACTACGTGTGAAGGTCCTGATTTTGAAGACCAACCGGAGATGAGTCAAAGAGAATTTAATCGTGTGAGAGTGAGTTGAGAAGGCATTTCAAGTAAATTCACGTCTGAGTGAGCATGTTGCACTAGACAGGCCAGCGGCTGCTGGGATTGGCTGGGGGACACAATTTATAATGGCCGAAGAAGCAGAGGACTGCATCAGGGTCTCAGACAAGGGCTTAGTCCTGGGAACCAAGCCGCCACGAAAAGCCCATCTGTGCTCCATATAAATGACAGCAGGGGGGCCAGGCCCCCCACCCCTGGCATCGCGAGGAGGCAGGTGTTCCCAAAACATGTCGTTGCAATTCAGCAGGCCTATCTTATGAGTCACGGGGGGTCATTTTGGGGGGGAAATACAGAAAACATGGGAAAGCTGAACATAAAGGCAGGAGAGATTTCCCTGGTCTGTATGGGCATGTTGATCCCTAGAATATGCAAGATTGTTCAGGGTCATTTCAGCATTTCATCACTTAGAACACAAATATAGAGAATTTCCCCACGGGGATTAATAAAGTAATTCTGATTCTGATTTAGATCCACCTTGAGGTAATTACACAAGTTACAAATGCAGCTGACACCGAAAAGGGCGACTCACAATAGTCCAAAGCCAAACATTAACAATAAACAGATAACCTTTAAATTAAACCATTTATTAATAAACTTTTCCAGTGTAAAAATACAGCCACAATATACGGTACAGTTAATCCGAGGCATGCGCATGGTGGATGGCGAGATGGAAACTGGTAATTAAACGGATTAACGAAGCAACAGGTTTTAAAATGTAATTACATACCTGAGAATAACCAAACATGCCCGGGAAGCGAATGAACAGATGAAAACCAAGGCAATCATTTAAATAATGCAAGAAAGATAAATCACACATCATAATGAATGCCAGATGCCTGAATGCTGCAGAACTAATGTAAGGTACGGTGTTACGCGGGGGCTGCAGATCCACGGCATTCATAGCAAGCGACAGTTTGCACTGTGACATAATTCTTCAGCCATCCTTTCCAGTACATCTTTCCACAGGTATGTTCACAAAAAAACTGTCTGTGAAGACACTATATCGACTGGCATTGAAACACACACACACACACACACACACACACACACACACACACACACACACACACACACACACACACACACACACACACACCGTTATGTATGCCGTTCCTGCTGGCTGGGATGCAGAGATTCAGCGTCGTCAGTGATCGGTTTAAAAGTCCAACACTTGCTCGAATGTGCACACGCACCTAAAGGTACTTCCAGGCCCTTCACTCATCACAGCTGATGATTCATGAAGACACCTGCATATCTTTTGGAAGTGAGGCCTCCACGGTTGACCCAGGCCTTCTATTCTTCACACCAGGAAGAACGGCAGAACTTCGGCTTGAAATCCTCGAGCATCTATGGGGGATCTATGGCATACTGGTGGTACGCAGCACATGACCTTTGACCTCTAAAGCAGCAACCCATGTGACACCACACAAATATACAGAGTCAGAATACATGGAGATATGCATTACATATTACAGCTATAAAACGAAGCCTGACTCATATGAAACAAAGGGGGTGGGACGCCGCTGAGACAAGCACCAGTAGATCAAAGACCGGCAGCTCCTTTAAACATCGACAGTTTGAAACGATCACACTAAAAGTATGAGTTCACACAATCTGACAACCACACGTTACTTGGAGGGGTGGGTTTCCTCATCACTGAAATGTCCACCGCCACCTGTACAGGGGTCATGTTTCCACTCCAGGGCAGAGCAAAGCCTAGCTCCAAGAACTGGAGGGCCGTAGGACCCAGGGGGAGTTCATGTGATGGGTATCCCCACAGTCAAAGTGCCAGCTAAGTCCAAGACCAGTGTTTCCCAATCGGTCTTCAGGGACCTGCAGACAGTCCATGTTTTCGCTCCCTCCCAACTCCTGGAAGCAAAACTGTGGACTTTCTAGCTGGGAGATGGAAGGGAGCAAAAATGTGAACTATCTGTGGGCTCCCCCGGACCGGGTTGGGAAAAACTGCCCAAGACTCATCTAGTACTGGAGGATCCGGGTCTTTCCTGCCAGGTGGGGGCCTTGGATGCAGGAAACCTCAAAACCCCATGAGCACATCGCGCTCCTGGACACTGGTGTAGAAGGGCTTCCCGAAGACGAAGGAGTGCAGGCCGGACTTGAGCTTCTCGGCCAGGGCCATGATGATGTTCAGGTCGCCCTCGGAGGTCAGGTCCAGGTCCGTCTTCAGGCTGCGCAGGGAGCGAAAAGGCTTCTTCCCCTTCTGCCTGCAGAGGGACGGACAGCGGACCTGTCAGAAGTTCAGCTGCCGGCATCCACAACATAGCTCTCCTACACACAAAGCTGAAATATAACCGCACCTACCCCTCCCACTGCCAAATGTGTGTTATTCTGGGAGAAACACTGACACAGTTATGTGTATGGCCACCTGTTCCATGCCTGAACCTACGTAATAGGTGCAAAAGAAATG
Source organism: Isichthys henryi (assembly GCA_026776945.1). Classification (NCBI taxonomy): domain Eukaryota; kingdom Metazoa; phylum Chordata; class Actinopteri; order Osteoglossiformes; family Mormyridae; genus Isichthys; species Isichthys henryi. Next base: position 4,676,023 of record JAODJX010000053.1, on the reverse strand, counting down.
AATCCAACAGCCAACCTGTAAATGAAGTTAAGTAACTGCTTTACACTGAGAGACTGTTTGTGGATATTTTTCAATCCTGACTGGTAACCACCCCCATCCAAAGTCTATGATACAATGATGCCATTTCCTTTCGATTAGTTGCCATGCTCAGATACTCAGGACCATTTTCTGGGTGTTTATGACTTAGAAACAGAGAAAGGATCCCTCTTTAACAGACCAGGCAATACGAAATCTAAAGAAATATTTTTTCACTGTTAGTTTTGTTAGCTGTAGACCAGTTATTTGTGGATAGTCTCAGATGATGGAAATTGTATGTAAGAACTGTACAATATTTAACTTACAATCAGAATTTAAGTTATAAAAAAATTATTATAATTGCATTTTGTAATAATAATTATCTTTACATGTGACACTAAAAAACCCACAAGTGCAGGACAAGTTTGCTTTTGAAAGGAGGAAATGGGCTACGACTCACGTCTCGTCCTCGATGTATTTCAGCAGCGTGAGGGCCTTCCTGTGCAACAACAGCAGGAACTGGGCCAGGTAGGTACTGCGCAACGATAGGCCCGGCTTCAGCAGGAACACCTATGAGGGGTGAGCCCGACTTGAGTGACAGCAGTGAATCACGAATGGGATCAAAAATCGAGGCGGAGTCAGGACACTCGGGCAGGGGTGGAGCTACGGTCATGAGGACATAAGAATAAGGTTGAAATCTAATGGGGGGCGTAGCCAAATAGAAAGGGCACATCTTACTGAAATAAGGGGGCAGGGCTTACAGCTGGTAGACTAATCAGGAAAGGGACATATTATATATGAGATGGTAGGAGCAACACAGAAAAGACGTCACTAACAGGGCATAACCAGCCAACCCCCCCCCCCGCATAGGCCCTCACCTCGTCCAGAAAGCCCATCACCAGGGTGTCCTTGTGCATGACATCCTGGAAAATGTTCCTGAAAGATACAAAGACCTTCATCTAAAGGTTCCTCTTCCCGGCTCTGTGCGCAATCGGCCCCTTAAAGTCTCAGGCTGCCCAGGCCACAGATTAGTAGCGAGTATCTCCAGCCAGCACCTGAGCTCACAATCACGCACGTTCTTACATGAAAATGAAGCTGATTCTGATGCAAATTCCTACCACGGGAAACATGACGAACTTCCTCTGAACAATCCAGGAAAGATGTAACATGGGTTAGTAAAAATTTACCCTAGAATCTCTAGAAGGCTTTTTTTCAGAATTGATTCTTTTATAAGAAAAAAACACATCATATCATCCTCGGCCCCTCTGCTGATATACACCATATTTGGTTGGTCCAGCTAACCAACTCTTTGATTTATTGCAGGGACCCAGAGTCAGAGCATGTTTTTGCTCCCTCCAAGCTCCCTGCCAGAGACCACATTTTTGCTCCCTACCATGAACTGCCTGTGGGTCCCTGTGGAACTGCTTGGGAAACACTGCTTTATCGGCCAGTGGCGGTGGAAGCTCCTGTGGTGCGCTTAGCAAGCTGCACCCCCCACCCCAGCAAACTGCAGACGGGACAAGCGGGGGCTCGGCGGGGGCAACGTACAGGTCGGGTGTGAAGGTCTCGTCGGTGTGGATGACGGTGTCGGGCAGCACGTGGTCCTCGCCGGCTGCCTTCCAAAGGGCGCCCAGCTCGGCCCGCATGTAGCGCCGCTGCGTGTAGACATGCTCATGGCACGGCGGCATCTGTTTGACCGTGTTCACGTCCACGTCGATATGCGTCGTGGGGAACGGCGAGTACAGCACCTGCCGGAAGGGCAGCACAAAGCTGCCCGTCGAGTCCTGCCGGCCAAACCATTCAGTGTTTGTTTTTATAGCGCCTTTCACGCTGCCCCAAGGAGGAGCATAAGTTGTACTAAATGGTTCATGATACAGAGATAAAGAGAAGACACACAAAGAGAAGGAAAGAAAGAATGTCGGAAGATACAGGAGGAGAGGAGATCTTGGAGGCTCGAGCGACTGAGCAGATCAGGCTACGAGGCTGGGATATACCCCAGATGGGAAGCCAGGTCATCGCAGGACACACACACACACACACACACACGCTGTACAGATACCCCAGCCCAGCCGGGGGACAGCTTACCTTGAGCAGACCCTGAACGAAGAGGCCAGTGTTGTAGGAAAAAGAGCCGTCGGCTTTGCAGAGGCGGGAGCACCGGCGTTCGGTCGGCGTGAGGAACAGGCACAGTGTGCGGACGATCTGGGGGGGAGGACGGTTACCAGCATGAGATTCGGGGGCAGGAGAGTGAGAAAAAGCCACCCAGGAATAGCTGTACCCGGCAATAGGTGTTTTATACAGTCGAGGGCAGTGTTGCACTCATACCTTATTGACTTTGTCGGGGTTGCTCCCGACCACCATTGAACAGCCGCAGGTCTGCAAATGAGAGCTGATGGCCCTGCCAGAGAGAAGCGGGACAGACTTAATACCCAGCAAGCATCTATCCTGCCACGAGCCCCAGTAACCAGGCTGTGTGGGAGCCTGCCCAGGAAGCATGGTGGGGCACGTAAGCAAACGCGCTCAGACAGCATGGGACACTGAGACATGCCAGTAACCTGGCTGCTTGGCATTTGGTCTGCAGGAGTGCAACACAGGCGATAAACTGAACTGCTGTTTACATTAATTATTTTAGCAAAATGACGAACAAGTGAGGACCAGCCATGGGATTTAGAGCCTAGGACCTTCCAGACACAAGCACAGATTGCTAACCTGCTGAGCTATACCTCATGTTTACATTTTCTAAACTGAATAAAGTGAAAGGTGTCTTCCTGAGTCGAGCTGTGACAGGCCGCCCAATGGGACGGAAGGAGCAGTGACAGGCCGCCCAATGGGACGGAAGGAGCAGTGACAGGCTGCCCAATGGGACGGAAGGAGCAGGGAAGATGGTGGCGCAGGAGGTAGTGCTACTGTTCGGCAACCGGAGGGTTGCAGGTTCGAGCCCTGGTTCCTCCTGACCCCATCAAAGTGTCCTTGAGCAAGACACTGAACCCCAAATTGCTCCCGGTGAGCAGGTTGGCGCCTTGCATGGCAGCCTCCGCCACCGGTGTGTGAATGTGTGTATGGATGGGTGAATGTGAGGCATAACATGTAAAGCGCGTTGGAAAAATGCGCTATATAAATGCAGTCAATTTACCATTTAGCAGTGACTGGCCGCCCAATGGGACGGAAGGAGCAGTGGCAGGCCATCCAATGGGATGGACATAGCAGTGGCAGGCCATCCAATGGGACGGAAGGAGCAGTGACAGGCCATCCAATGGGATGGACATAGCAGTGGCAAGCTGCACAGAAGTGCAATAAATGATGAGATTTTGAGAGGGCAGGAGTAAATACAAGAATTACAATTTATTTAATTAGCATGTGCTTATACACAAAATGACAGGAGCAAGGGGCGGACACAAGGTGACATCACTCTGCTGAGCCTGGGATTCGAACCAGCAACCTTTCAATCACAGGCACAGTGTCCTAACCCGCTGGGCTACTCACCACACCCTAAAGGGAAAGCAGAGGAGGCTGCTTTATGGAAAACCAGGGAAGATTCTGGGTTAGTGTTTCCTCAGTGGGTGGGGGCGTTAGCACATTAAGGGAGCCGGGGGTGAGGCAGGCATCTTACTTGTGCAGGAAATCTTCATGGCAACTGTCCCCGATGTCATCGTCATTCAGGACCGTGTCCTTAATCTGAAACATACCAAAATAAATAAATAAAATAAATTATTAAATAACAATGATGATAATAAGATGAGCTTAAAGCATAAACAGACAAAGTCAAGCAGAGATACACTGCAAAGTCACAGGAATTCAAAGTTACAGTTTAGCCCGCATTCGGCAATAAAAAGAATCTGCAGTTAGTTTGGACCATTTTAGACGGGACCAAAGAAATGCCACCACACAAGGTATTAAAGTGTATTTAGCTGAACACTAAATAACTTTTTAGCAACATGTAGACGTTAAACTTCCAACCCAAGCCTGAACAAATTTAACAGGAGGCCAGACACTCCTGTGGAACAGGAGGCTGAGATGCACACCCAGAAGCAGTAGGCAGTGTAAGCAGGGGGCTAAAGTGACACTGCACACACTGCACACACTGCACACAAGTCAGTAACCAGGGGTAACCGCCGGATCTCTGAGCGGGTGGCCACGCGAAATCCTCCTCACTCAGACCCCCACCTTCCGATAGCAATCATTCCGCAGCTGAAGCTAATCGCAAGCCTCCAGTTAAACAAGCAACCAGAAACAGCTACTATTTACTGTAATAAATCAATTCAATTAAATGCATACATCTGTGTGGGGAAGTAGCCCGTAAGCCTCGGATTGTACCCTGTTATTGCAGTACGGTTTAAAGGATTACCCCAGCAAATTCTCCGCCTTTACACCGCCAACCTGAATTTAAAAAGGCCCAACATTCAGCTTGGGGATGACAGAGACAGCACTGAAAACGTGCACATGGACTAAGACAGGAAATTCAAGCCAGCATGCAAATAACATGCAAAAGGTAAGACGATACATGAGAGATGTTCAGGTCCAGAACGTACAACCAAACAGTTGAGTATAAAGGGTCCCAGTCTGTTGGTTGGAACAAAATCTTGGTCTGGACCTTTACTGCCTGGACGAGAACTAGCCACCTCTGCGATTCGGTGAAATGAATATGGACCTGAACAGTGTCCCCTGTCATAAAGAGTCTGCAGCACATGTGTCTCACACACTTCGATCTCAGTGGCAATCGTGGTGTTAATCAAATGTGACAAGAAAAATAAATTTAAAAAATCTTCATCGAATTGCTATTTCGGCTGAAAATGGTTTCCTGGATTCCCTTAATTCAGCGTTTCTCAGATGTTGGGATTAAGTACCACTTCAGATCAAACCAAAGCAGTCAAATACCAGGTGAATAAGTCACAATAACAAATCCCCATCGTCTTCTGACACACCACCAAGGGGCGCTCCATGTACGGCAGGTCAATCCGCCAATTGGACGGGGCAAGACATAAACCTTAACATTCTTTTAATGTTTGTTCAGGTTGCGGGCGGGTCATATTTACCAAAAACGAACAAAATATTAATTACACTCTCTGAAACGTGAACATATTTTAAGCTTCATTTTACATGAGGTACGAATTGGCAGACTAGCCTCTCATTGCGGGGTCTACTTGTCTTAAGCAGCAATGGAGACAAAAAAAGGTCAGAGTGAAAATCAAATAAGGAGAATTAAAAACAAACAAAAAAAAGGTTGGGCAGAAAAGTTACGTGGGGGGGTGATTTTGTGAACTAGTTAAGTAGGTCGAGTTACCTGCCGGGTTTGTCATATGTGACCCGTGACCACGAAATGAGTCTTAAGTCGCACTGGTAGAATTACACCCATAAGAGTCATTTCGTGGTGATGGGTCACATATGTGAAACAGTATTAGTATTTTTAATTGTTTGCATTTAGGAAGTTTCATTGACATGCAGAATTTTATTCTGAAAAGATAATGAATTAGCCTCAATATGGCAGCGTCTGTGTCAGCCACTGAACTCATCATGCTTCATTACTTATTTGCTTTGTGCAGCGGTCAAACGTTATTACCAGCATTTAAACTGTTCGTGTTTGGGAGGCTGCAGTGATGGTAAGGGTTGTAGTTTAAAGGGATAAATGTTTATTTATTGAACACCAGCCTAACTGAGTGTAATACGTCACCACATCACGCTTACATACATCCCACTGAGAAACACTGGTACTGTGTGATCAGGTACGGGTCTCCAATTCGGAGAAGATACGCGGCTCGGGTGGGTGGTGGGTGGATTTGGACGACTTCAGAGCCGATATACACATCACTACTAAGCCGAAAACCTCTGGCTGTGGGAATACATGGTATATGCACACGTTTATTCAAAAATAAATGGGTTTAAAATAAAAGGTTTGCCTATCAGAATAAGAAGCGGAGACTCACGTCGATGTCCTCCGGGACACTGTGGGTCTTCATGGAGGACAGCAGCTCCATAATGGGGACGATCTCCGACGTCAGAACCGACACGATGTTGTAACCCTGTGGGATTAATCACAGTCAGTAGCCGGTTACCCCGGCAACCACGCAACATCAGTAGCTTTTTAAAGTGCCCTGCACATCCAGTTTTAAAGAATCACACCAGAGCAAGGACAAGATGGTAACAGCCAGCCGTGACTGCAGTACCTGAGCTAAAGCATCGTTACGGCTTCCATCCATCTCACCCAGAGCGCTAAGACTCCCGTGAGAATGACAGACCCTCCGTTCGGGGCACATTCATCTACCTCACAGCTTATCTTAGAAACAAGTGTAATTCACCATTCCCTGCACTAGAGGGCATCCAGGCATTCCAGTACACCTACACTGTACGTTTACTATAATAAATTATAACATATATACATGTGGCGACCATTCAAATTAAAGAAAGATTTATCAACAGGTGTATTAAATGTACTTATGGAGTTTTTTTCCCCCATCCAGTGCTTCCTGGAGTTCCAGTAGTCAAACACTAACTGTAAACGGTATTAACTGTTGTTGTTAATGTTGTTTAGTATGTCAATTTTCACATCCTTGCATAAACTGCAATCTTACTCAATCGCCTGATGCATTTATCCAAAGCGACTTGCAGTAGAGGGAAGGGCTACAATTCATTTGTGATCCCTGGGCTTCAAACCTTTGACCGTTGCATCGTTAGCACAATGCTCTACTTGCTGGGCAATGACACCAAGTCTCCATTAATCACTCTGAAAGGATATATGAGGCTTAGTAGACCTGTGCAGCTGTGAGGCTGACCCCGATGTTAGCGGTAGTGTTCCAGCATGTGCACAGGACACGGAGTTAGCTGTGACAGCGATGCCATGACCAGGGACAGCCCTACCTTCTGCATCCAGATGCGGCCCTTCCGGATGCTGTGTTTGAGCCTGTCCACACAGACGGCGTGCAGCGGTAGGTAGAAGCCGAGCTCGGCCTGCGGCAGGATGACGGAGAGGGCGCAGGTGTTGCGGTCGCCTTTCAGCTCGCCGTCGAAGATGAGCGACACGATGACCACGCCCTTTTCCGAGAGCACGAAGAACTTGACATCGACGGCACCGCTCTCGGCGCTGCGCAGGATCTCGCCGTTCAGCGTGTGGTTGGCCAAGAACGTGATATCGCCGTCACCCAGATGCACTGGCAGCACTGGGGGGCCCCGGGGAACCCAGATGTGCCGCACACGTGGCCCCAGGATGTTGTCCCAGTAGGCGAAGGTGGCGGCCAGCAGGGGACAGGACCCATCTACCGCCACCTCCGTCTTGGCCACGGCCGGGGACTGCGGGGGGCAGCCCGACGACATCTCCTGGGGGGGGTCTGGAGCCTGCCTCTGGATGGGAATCTCCACACTGAGCTGTCTCTGGGGGTGAGGTTAAAAATGTTTACATTTCTAATATCCTGGAGGACAAAAATGAATGCAAATGAAATATTGGGGGGGGGTCACACCCCCCTGCTTGTAGTTACAGACTACAAGGTTCACAACCACACAAAAACACCTAAAACACACACAAACACACCAATTTCTATATAAAATTAAAGAAATGTAACATATGAAAAATGGTAATAAGTTAATAAGAAAATTGGTAGGATAATATAACAATTAAGAAAGAAAGAAAGAAAGAAAGAAAGAAAGAAAGAAAGAAAGAAAAAGGAAAATCGAGCCAGTCTTGACAGCCATGTCACTGCCATACATCTCATATTTGAACCTTCTTAGAACATTTGCAATGGCGATATGCTCGCATTCACTAAACTCGAAAAAAATCCAGAGACTTTTAGCTGCTTTGCCTGCAGCTGCTGTAGCTCAGCCTGTAAATCTTCCGCAAGACGCTTGTCCTGTTATATATACTTTAGTCAAAGAGAGGGCATTACTTCGTGCGCCATCTCCAGACACTATGCAGGCGTGGACAGACAGCCTTCACAAGCCAACAGGCGGCTGCTCTATTTCTGCTGACCATACTGGCCGTTCACAGTAAAAGGACGTGTTGCATTGTGTCTTTAGGATCTTTTAAGTAATAATAAGAAATGTATGCCTGCATATATGCATACACATATCCTGGATCTAAACAGCATTTTCAATGCATGTGAAGCACATAAACCTCGGGAACTTCATTTGACTGGATATCTAAAAAAAATCTCTGCTTTATTTTGACTAGCTACCTGTTTAACACTGAGAGGAGCAATTAAGCCGCTTCACGAAAGTAACGGCATCTCCGGCTTTCGTATTGCTGAGGCGGCACACGAACGCGTTTAACAAAAACATTTCGAGCGATCGACTGTTATAGCTTTGAATGTCATGAACGTCATGGTACTTACAGCGTAAAATTACCGGATAAATAGCCCACTTCGCTTTTTCCACAGTTAACAGCGCGTCCTTGTCCTTCATTTCCGCAACACTTCCTGGTGTGACGTCACAGCCCGTAAAATAAATACGAGCCACGGCGCCGTCGCCCCCTGCCGGCCGCTGGCCGTATCGCCTGACATGAAACATACGGCGCTATTTGGAAGCATGTCTCTTCCACGCAACCGTGGCGTGCTCTCATTATCAGCCTCCATAGGGATAGATCAGGCGCTAGAGGGCTGTGCTCTCAGCCTGCAACAAGCCTTGGTTTAGAAGCTCTATTTTCCCATTACTGTTGTTCAGTGGATTCATTTGTCAGCCTGTGGCAGCCATATACACAGAGCTGACTCATTTTTGCTCTCGGTTTAACAGTTTATGTATTTCCAGTTGGCACTTTATTAGACACACTTAGGTAATACTGGGCAGCACCCACTTTGTCCTCCAGAGCTGGTTCAGCTGCAGACAGGTTGTGTTCAGAAAAGTGGTCCAGCGTACTACTGCTGTATCGAGCTGTTTATTACTACTTCTGGCCTTCCCGTTAGCTTTAACGACTGGCTAATTTCGTCTGAAGTTTCAATAATTTTTTTGTCCATAGAAAGGCCATTTCCTGATGCTTTTTTCTCCATCGCACCACTTTCTGTAAAATCTAGATGCTGTAGTGTGTGAGAATCCCTAGTGGGAGGCTGTGTCTGACATGCTGGATCCATAACTTATGGTACCATCATTCACACCACGTTCAAAAACAACTGGGATTGGGGATCTCAGCCATTCAACTCATTCCGTTAACGAAACAGTAAACCATCCATATTAAACTGGCCACTGAAAGTGTGTCTTGTGTGTGTGTGTGTGTGTGTGTGTGCGTGCGTGTGTGGATTAGGGTTATATTACATTGTGGAGACCAAATGTTCCCCACAATGTAATAGAAACCTGTTCAGGTTCCCACAAAGATCTGTGAATACAATCAAAAAAGTAAAAATGCCAAAAGTCTCGCATTTTGTTGGGTTATTTATGGTTAGGGCTGGGTAGGGCTTAAGGTCATCATGTTGGGATTAGAGTTTTCCACATGGAAGTGAATGGAGAGTCCCCACAAAGATATAATTACAAACCTGTGTGTGTGTGAGAGAGAGTGAGAGAGAGAGAGAGTGAGAGAGAGAGAGTGAGAGAGAGAGTGAGAGAGAGAGAGAGAGAGAGCACGTGCAGCTCAGAAGTGTCAGCAAGCTGTCAGACATGCAGTTGCACTTTTGAGTGTAGCAGAGTGCCCAGTGGAACCTGACATGACACAGAGAGAACATGCAAACTCCACACACACCGAAAGGCTTATGCGAGTCCCCAAAGCTGGAAGCGTGAGGCAGAACCCAAAAACAGCCAGATACCATGTCATGTATACGATCTGAAGATTATTTCCAGCGTTTTCTTTCACCCTTCCAATTACACGATGGTTCCCTGTTTTCAGCGTTCCCCAAGAGCAGCTGTCTTCTGGGGGCAGACTGAATGTTTCACTGGAAATCCAGTTTAATTGCTTTCCCGTCCGCTGTTCAGACCAAAGGCCTCTTTATCCTTTCACAGGCTCAAGGTGCGGTCATTTCAGAGTGAATGAGATGCGTGCTTCCTGGAGGTAATTACTGGCTGTAATGGAAACAGCCATCGCACCGATGCACTGAGCGCCCGTCGGGGTCTCCACGCATTACCAAGCTCTCGCTTCTCCTGCTCAGAGTGTAAAAGCCAGGAATTTTGTTCAGATTGACTGCTTACCTGCTAAATGCAAACTACCCATAAGGACAGTAGATTTGCTTCCAGATTCTTCTAGAATGCTAAGTCCCTCAAAGTCTTTCCAGGATATGCCTTTTTATACAAACAACTGTAAAAGGAAAAAATAATAATAACTTTCAATTAAAAATCTTTCACAATGTGTCTTCTTTTCAACATTTAATCCTACCTCTTATGCAGATAGGCAGGATGCAGTTGGCATATTTCGTAAATGTATGGTAATGTTACCAAGGGTATTTATTTTACAGTATAACTCCGTGTATTGTAATGTGTGGGCAGGTGGGCCTGCTTCTCTTCGCTAAAGGTTAAACAAACGCTGTCGTTCCTTTTTCTGAAGTACGAGTGTGTCAGAGCCACTGCTGTATCCTTATTAATTGTAAAGCTATAAACGTCTGCCTTGCTGGTGATGTTTAGGTGTCCAAAATAGTTCAGATCAAAGCTGAGAGCTTCTCAACATGGGACACGGGGATCTAGTTGGTATCTCAATTGAGGAGAGAGAGGTAATACGCGAAAATGACCAATAAGGTAAAGAGATGAGCCAAGGAACCTGGGCTAGAAACGACCCAGCGCAGTTGGGAAGTCTCTGCAGCCAATTCCTGTGATTTCACGGTGTAGGGAGCTGCCCACTGGCCCAACGGCGGAATCCAATGGCGCAGCCGAAGGCTGTGAATGCGTGTTGGTCCTTCCGAGCGCTCCTGGAAATTACTTACCCTTTTT